>OY992876.1:84918468-85118468 GCA_963921405.1 Cepaea hortensis
TAAGGTCAAGTTCTGTGCCACGCTTCTGGAGTTGAGAATGCATATCTGACGTGGCGGCGGAGGCAACTGGTGAGGTTAGAGTCTAGGTGACGTAGGTGAGATGAATGATGAAACGCATGACCAGGAATGAAGTCTGTGAGATAATGAATGGAGTCTATGAGATGGTGAATGGAGTTTATGAGATGGTGTTTGGAGTCTGGGACATGATGGGACAAGACACGAGGTCCCTTGGGTAGCAATGAGATATCCTGGACCTATGCTGTCCCGGTTCACACTGTGTCTTCTTCACCCTTCTTCTTTGGCGATGAGGTCGAGGTCAGTACTTCTCTCTGTCTCCTATGTCTCACAGACTAGCATTATTCTAAGCCAGTATTTCACTCTCTCATGTCTCCCGTGTTTCCCAGTATAATATGCAGCTGGTTTGTCTAGCATTTGCCGATTTATGCGTTTTTTTTTTTAAACCGCTGCAAACAGAGTGAATACAACCTGACCACGCAGCTTTAGCTTTCCCTCAATAATTACCTGGCCAACTGACGGTGTCCTGGGAATAAATGCGACATAACGGTTGCTGCCATATACCCCGGGAGGAGCCATGCATGATACGTAGCCGGTAATTGATAGTCCGGTCGGGGTGAATGAGAATGTAATATCAGCAAATCCCCCGCTGTGACACGTATGATGGAGAGCGCATGAGGCGACTGTGGGATGGCGTGACCCGACGTAATCTCAATGTCCCAAATCTGAATAAATGCAACAGTTGCCTGTCTGGAGCAGCGCGACCCAGCGATACACCGAGAATCAAATCACGTGACTGGTTCTTAAGTGTTTGTCAAACTGACCACAGCAACAGCCGGGGGAGAGGTCGGACAGAAGGTGCATTTATTGCCTCACGTTTTGTGTAACCTGGCACAACAGATTTGAGGAAACACCCAATACTATAAGTTCTTCTTCTTCTTCCTCTTCTTCTTCCTCTTCTTCTCACTCTTCTTCTTACTCTTCTTCTTCCTCTTCTTCTTACTCTTCTTCTTCCTCTTCTTCTGCCCTTTACTGCTCATTTAAGCATAGACTGTCAACTAACGCCAACCCGTCCTACCTGTTGCTATGTCCTGCAGTCCGCTCAAATCACCCCCACAACGTATTACCCATCGCTGTCTCTTAATTTCTCTTCTCAGATTGTTTTAATTGTCCCTCTATTTGTTTCGCCCCGTGGTTTCTAGGGTACAAGGTCCTTCTTGTGATGCTGTTATCTGTTACCAGTCGGCTCCCCTGGCGTTCCCGCAACTCTGGAGGAAAAGAGGATATCAGAGACTATTGTTTTGTTTAGATGTCACACGCACATATGCACATATACACACATACAAACACACACTAATACATACAAACATATATACATACATACAGACACACTCATATACACATATACAAACATACACACATGCGTATACACATACATACACTCATACAAACACATGCTTTCGCACACACACATACACACAGACTATTACGCAATACATGTCCAACCCTCTATATCTATCTCTGTATATCTCTGTCAATCTCTCTCTCTCTCTCTCTCTCTCTCTCTCTCTCTCTCTCTCTCTCCCTGTCCAGCTCAGTGGCTGCCAATCATCACATATTGATGTATCAATTGGCGACTCCGTACACGAGCAAGCAGGCGACACACTCGCACATCTTGTGTGGTTGCAATGTCGTCATCAAAACGTGTGTATCCCGTGGTTTTCCAGCCCTGATTGGCTATGACGTCAACAATTATTTAACATCATTCTGGCCCAGGACAGGACTCTGGGGCCCTCCCGGGCGTCCTTCCCTCCGATTTGTGACCCTGACCCCAGCCAGGGAATGTAAATCACACAACTCGATTATATCCGAGCTGCCCTCCCCTCCCCCAGTCCCGCTTCACACCCACCCCTCTCTTTCCACGTCAGCCTCCCCGCCCCTAGTCGGCCACGCGCGGTCCGATGGAAAGATTGTTCTCGTAATGAAATGTTTCCTTCATCTCGGAGGTCAATGATATTCTTTATTGCTCTCTCTCTCTCTCTCTCTCTCTCTCTCTCTCTCTCTCTCTCTCTCTCTCTCTCTCTCTCTCTCTATTTCTCTCTCTCTCTCTCTCTCTCTCTCTCTCTCTCTCTCTCAGTACGGATTATCTTCCCCCTTAATAATAGAGATAATAATAATAATAACAAAACCCTAGTATAACAGCCAGTCCCCTTTTGGTAGGCCAGTATATTCCACATGGCTAATAACAAGTGTCAGACCATTATCTAATTTTACCATGTCGTGTAGTTTTGATGTTCGCATTTTGTCCATGACTTTATAATGCATATCTTTTATATTGTTGCTGTTCTCTGTTAGCCTTGAATGATGTGTGAATGAAATAATGTATGAAAGAGAGTGATAGAAGGGCAGAATGTTAGACGGGCCTGCGTGCCCAATTCTTAACCCTTTGAAAATAAAGTTTGTTCGTTCGTTCGTTCGTTCTCTCTCTCTCTCTCTCTCTCTCTCTCTCTCTCTCTCTCTCTCTCTCTTATATATATATATATATATATATATATATATATATATATATCGCTCTGTCTCTCTCTCTCTCTCTCTCTCTCTCTCTCTCTATATATATATATATATATATATATATATATATATATATCGCTCTCTCTCTCTCTCTCTCTCTCTCTCTCTCTCTCTCTATATATATATATATATATATATATATATATATATATATATATATATATATATATCGCTCTACCTCTCTCTCTCTCTCTCTCTCTCTATATATATATATATATATATATATATATATATATATATATATATATATATATCGCTATATCTCTCTAGCTATCTCTCTTTCTCACTCTTTCTCTCTTTCTATCTATCTATATGGCCATGTCTCTCTCTTTCTATCTCTTTCTCACTCTCTCTCTCTCTCTCTCTCTCTCTCTCTCTTTCTCTATCAGTCTCTTTATACCTCTTTCTCTCTCTTTCTGATTGTCTCTCTCTTTATCTATCTCTCTCTTTCTTTCTGTCTTTCTCTGTCTCTCTGTCTTTCTCTCCATATCTTTACACATCTTTCTATCTCTCGACCTCTCCCACGGTCTCTCTCTTTTTCTCTCTTTATCTCTTTCTTTCTCAGTCCTTCTCTCTCTTGATCTCTCTCTCTCTTTCTCTCTATCTTTCTATCTCGCTCCATCTTTCTTGCTCTAGCTCTTTCTAACTCTTTCACTCTCTCTAGCTGTCTGCTTATTTCCCTCTCGTTTTCTCTCTCTTTCTCTCTTGCGCGCTGTCTCTCTTTTTCTCTCTATTTCTCTCTCTCTCTCTCTCTCTCTCTCTCTCTCTATCGATCTGTCTCTCTCTTTCTCTATCTCTCTCATTATATCTCTTTCTCTCTCTTTCTCACTATCTTTCTCTCGATCTATCTCTCTCTCTTTCTCTTAGTCTTTCTCGCTCTCTTTAACTCTCATTCTCTCTTTCGTTATCTCTCTTTCTCCCTCTTTCTCTTTCTCTTTCTCTTTCATTCCCACTCTTTGGCGCTCTTCCCTCTCTCTCTCGATCTCTCTCCCGTTCTCTCTCTGTATTTCTCTTTCTCTCTCTCTCTTTCTCACTCTTTCTCTCTCTCTGTTTCTCTCTATATATTTCTCTTTCTCTCCCTAACTCTTTCTCTCTCTAGACCTCTCTCTATTTCTTTCTCTATTTATATATATATATCTCTCTCTATTTCTCCCTCTTCTCTATATTTCTCTCTGTGCCTCTTGTCATACGGCCCTAACAAACATGACAGAAAACTGGCATCAAAATATTAACAGCAATACTCTATGTGGAGCGGTGTTTATAGACTTTAGAAAAGCATTCGATATGATAGATCATACAATTCTAATTAAATCAATAACAACTAGAAACAATGAAAGTAAGCTTTAATATAGTGACATTAATAAAAATCATTTTTATTAGACAGTAAACAAGTAGTATCACACAATAAATCTTTATCTCAAGCCACTACCATTAGCATTGGAGTACCTCAGGGGTCTCTATACTTGGCCCTCTCTTATTTGCCATTTATATAAATGATCTTCCCTTATATCTTTCCTCGTCCTACGATCATTTTGCATACGACTGCACAGTATATACAAACGCTATTGATTGTAATGTTCTAGAATCATCCTTGCAAAAGGAATTAAATAGTGTAGTTAACTGGAGTCATGCACACTGCATGCAAATTAACATTGTTAAAACAAAATCTATGTTAATAGAATCCAGACAAAGACTTCACACTCTAAACTCGCAGAGAACTCTTCAGCTGCACATTGGTAGCACGCCTGTAGAAAGTGTAACCGAGTACAAGGCACTGGGTCTTATCATTGATCAAAATCTATCCTTTAACTCCCATGTTCATGCTCTCGTTAAACAAATAGCCATAAAAGTATACCAACTTGCCAAAATTAAAAATTTCCTTGATGAAAACACAAGAAAGATATTCTATACTTCCCATAAACAAATCCCCACATTGGCACCTTGCCGTCTTGACAGACGATAGTTTGTGCTTTAAAAAGGCATAATAACTTTTAACTATGGCGGTAGCGAGTGTGACTGATAAGGCCAATTTGCGCTGTAAATGTCCGTTCACAGTGGGTGCATGTGAACACGTGGTCATTTCCACCATCATGCACCATCTTACGTCTCAAACAAATACATATTGATTATTGCTCTACAATCTGGGATGGATGCTCCAAATCAATAATAAAACGCCTTTATTCACTCCAGAAAAGGGCAATGAGTTTAATTAATGGTGAAAAGCATACCGACAATTCTAACATACATGAACGTCTTTAGTTACTGCCAATCCACAAACGCTTACTTTTTAATAAGGCTAAACTCATTCACAAAATCCTTTTTCAAAATGCCCCAAGCTACCTTGAGCCATTGTTCAAATATAACACAAGACATAGAGAACGACTAAACATACTTAATGCCTCTAAACCTAGGATAGACCAATATAAAACACGCTTAGCGTACTCTGCCGCTCAGTTGTGGAACAATCTTCCACAAGAAATCAAAGACACCACCAATCATTATACATACAGTCGCAACGTGTTTTAACATTACCTCAATACAGACTACATACTCCCCACCCCCTAAAAACAACTATAATAATAGTAAATTATCTCAAACGACAACTAGCCAATAAACATTCCCATATGTATGGTACGTTAAACTTCCTTAGTTATTTATAATGCCCATGTTAAACATTGCCTCAGTGAGTCTTGTATTATTGATTATCTTTCATGCGTTTTAATACTTATTGTTCTTTTGTTGTCTAAGATTAGCTTCATGAGTGATGTTGAATGAAAGAATGAATGAGAGAAAATAGAGAAGAAAGGCAGAATATCAGACGGGCCTGCGTGCCCAATTCTTAACCCTTTGAAAAAAAAGTTTATTCGGTCGTTCGTTCATTCGTTTTTTCTCTTCTCTCCCCCTAACTCATTCTCTCTCTCTCTCTCTCTCTCTCTCTCTCTCTCTCTCTCTCTCTCTCTCTCTCTCTCTCGACCTATCTCTCTCTCTCCTTCACTCTTTCTCTCTCTCACTATCATTCTCAACCAGTGTGTCTCGCTGTCTGCCTTTCTCCCTCACTATCTTTGCCTCCCCTCTCTCTGTGTCTCTCCACTTGTCTCCCGCTATTTCTCTCTGTCTCTCTAAAGTTTTATCTGTGGCTCTCCGTTTCTTTCGCTCTGTCTGTGGCAGTCTCTCTCTCTCTCTCTCTCTCTCTCTCTCTCTCTCTCTGTGTGTGTGTGTCTCATCCCATGTTTCTGTCTATCTGTCTGTCTATTTTTATGCGCGCATGTGTGTATCTTCCTAACTGTCTCGCTCTCTATCTCTCCCCCTCTATCTGAGTCTCTCCATCTATTCCTGTCTGTCTCTTCATCTGTTTCTGTTTGTCTCGACCCATATTTCTGTCTGTCTCGACCCCTGTAGGGTATCTATTTGGTGACTCATAATTGTTCATAAGGGTCACTCGAAGTGCTTCTACCCAGACAGGAAGACAACATTCCAGCTTCAGAGACCACAGTAAGATGGCTAGTCTGAGCTCTACCCAGACAGGAAGACAACATTCCAGCTCCAGGGACCACAGTAAGCCTGTTAAAGTTACTCTGATCTTTACCCAAACGGGAAGACAACATTCCAGCCCCAGTGACCACAGTAAGCCAGTTAAAGTTAGTCTGAGATGTACTCAGACAGGAAGACAACATTCCAGCTCCAGGGACCACGTTAGTCTGAGCACCACCCAGATAGCAAGACAACACTTCAGCTCCGGGGACCACAGTAAAATGGCTAGTCTTAGCTCTACCCAGAAAGGAAGACAACATTCCAGCTCCAGGGACCACAGTAAGCCTGTTAAAGTTACTCTGATCTTTACCCAGACGGGAAGACAACATTCCAGCCCCAGTGACCACAGTAAGCCAGTTAAAGTTAGTCTGAGATGTACTCAGACAGGAAGACAACATTCCAGCTCCAGGGACCACGTTTGTCTGAGCACCACCCAGATAGCAAGACAACATTTCAGCTCCGGGGACCACAGTAAAATGGCTAGTCTTAGCTCTACCCAGAGAGGAAGACAACATTTGAGTTTCAGGGATCACATGAAAACACTCGTGTCGACCAGGCAAAGGGAAAGCACGTGAAATATGTGGGCTGTTAAAAAATTGTTAACTGGCTGACTAGCAGATTAGGTGAGTGTAATTACCAGGGGTGGAGGAGGGGAGTTGTAGAATTGGCGCGGTGTCGTGACAGTGTAGCAATTGTGAACGCAACAGAGGCGGAGCAGGAGGAAGAGGCAATCTAGGCAAACCCAGACACACCGACAACCGCGGAACGGATGTTTCTCTCTAAGAAGTCAGTCACGTGTGACCTGTGCGAGACTCACATCTGGGGCTACCGGGCTGTACTCACCTCCAGCGGAAGTACACGTGCAAACATAATCATGTCGGAGCCCCGCCCACCTAGAGACAATTTCCGGTTTGTATATCACGTCTTCATTGATGGGTTTCCCTGGCCATCTGCTCGCAGTTCTGTCAGCTAGAGTGAACTTAGGGCACGCTTCCTTGACAGTGTGAACTTCAGACATACTTCCTTGACAGTGTAAACTTACGACCTAATTCCACTTCAGCGTGAACTTACGGCATTCTTCATTGACAGGGTGAACTTACGGCCTACTTCCTTGACAGTGTGAACTTACGGCCAACTTCCTTGACAGTGTGAACTTACAACCTGCTTCATTGACAGTGTGGGCCTGATACCGTGACAGTGTGAACTTACGGCCTACTTCCTAACAGTGTGAACTTACAGTCTGCTTCCTTGACAGTGTGAACTTACGGTCTGGTACCTTGACATTGTGAACTTACGGCCTGGTACCCTGATAGTGTGAACTTACGGCCTGGTACCCTGATAGTGTGAACTTACGGCCTACTTCCTAACAGTGTGAAATTATGGCCTATTTCCTTGACAGTGTGAACTTACGGCCTACTTTCTTGACAGTGTGAACTTACGACCTGCTTCCTTGACAGTATAAACTTACGGCCTACTTCCTTGACAGTGTGAACTTACGACCTGCTTCATTGATAGTGTGGACCTGGTACCGTGACAGTGTCAACTTACGGCCTACTTCCTTGGCAGTGTAAACTTACGGCCTGCTTCCTTGACATTGTGAACTTACGGCCTGCTTCCTTGACAGTGTGAACTTACGGCCTACTTCCTTGACAGTGTGAACTTACGGCCTGCTTCCTTGAAAGTGTGAACTTACGGTCTGATACCTTGACAGTGTAAACTTTCAGCCTGCTTCCTTGAAAGTGTGAACTTACGGCCTGGTACCTTGACAGTGTGAACTTACGGCCTGCTTCCTTGAAAGTGTGAACTTACTGCTTGGTTCCTGGACGGTGTCAACTTACGGTCTGATTGCTTGACAGTGTGAAATTACGACCTGGTTCATTGAAAATGTGAACTTACGGACTATTTCTGTGACAGTGTGAACTTACGGACTGTTTCTGCGACAATGTGAACTTACGGACTGTTTCTGTGACAATGTAAACTTATGGACAATTTCTGTGACAATGTAAACTGATGGCTGCTTTATTGACAGTGTGAACTCCAGACTTTCACTTACCAGATATAGAACTCTCCTTTGTTCTCCTTTAGGTCCTGCATTCACAGTACGACCTCTAGTCTGTACACTTTAGGTTCTGCACTCACCACACCACCTCTCCAAAGTACGCCCGTAGGTTCTGCATTTACAACACGGCCTCTCCTCTGTACACCTCACTATACCACCTCTCCTCTGTACACCTTTAGTTCCTGCACTCACAATACCACCTCTCCTCTGTACACCTTTGTGTCCTGCACTTACAACACCACCTCTCCTCTGTACACTTTATGTCCTGCACTTACAACACCACCTCTCCTCTGTACACCGTTAAGTTCTGCACTCACATCACCTCTCCTCTGTACAACTATAGGTCCTGCACTCACAACACCACTTATCCTCTGTACACTTTTAGTTCCTGTACTGACAACGCCACCTCTTCTCTGTACAACTATAGGTCCTACATTCACAAAACAACCTCTCGTCAGTACACCTTTAGGTCTGGACTCAAAACACCACCTCTCCTCTGTACACTTTTAGTTCCTGCACTAACAACACCACCTCTCCTCAATACACATTTAGGTCCCGCACTTACAACACGATCTCTCCTCTATACATATTTAGGTCCTGCACTCACAACATCATCTCTCCTCTGTACACATTTAGGCCATGCACTCACAACACCACCTCTCTTCTGTAAACCTTTAGGTCCGGCACCTACAACACCACATCTCCTCTGAACACGTTTAGGTTCTGCACTCATAACACCACCTCTCCTTTGTAAACCTTTAGGTTCTGCACTCATAACACCACATCTCCTCTGAACACGTTTAGGTTCTGCACTCACAGCACCACCACTCCTCTGTATACCTATAGGTCCTCCACTCACAACACGTCCTCTCCTCTATACACTTTTAGGTCCTGCGCTCACAACACGACCTCTCCTCTGTACATCTTTAGGTCCTGCACTCACAACACCAGCTCTCCTCTATACACTTTTAGGTCCAACACTCACAGCACGACCTCTCCTCTGTACACCTTTAGGTCCTGCACTCACAACACAACCTCTTCAATATCACAGTGGACAAAGACCCTCAACCAAATCACGTGTGTCCCATAACAAACAGGATCAATACTTCTAATCTCTGAGCACTTTTTGACCGGAGACTGTTTCATCTGCATATCTAAGTCTCGGAAGTGGACTTCTGTCAGTTATTAATGAGTAAACGCTGTCTCTGGTCACATCATTGTTGAGGTCCCTTATGACAAGTTCTATATATAGATTAAAAGATAATGGGACATAATTCAAACTGTCTTACTTCCCTTGACATCTCATATTAGTTTATTGTATCACCGGGTAGTCTGACAGCTGCTTGTTGTTCATGACAAAACGATTGCATTGGGTGGATCAAATGTGCCGGACACCCCTGTGTTTCTCAAGATGTTCCAAGATTCTATGGTCTACGAAGTAATGATTCTAACTATTGGAAGCCATCTATACACAGCTCACGTTTGCAGCCCTACCTACACGTCTTACCACCACCTACATGTCATGCCCAACTACACGGCATGCACGGCACGTCTTGGCAGACCTCCTCCCCCACACTCTCACACGGTTCACACATGTTTCCTCTTTCACACACCATTCTCACAAGTTTCCTCATTCACACATCGTCCACATAATTTATCGAAATCACATACCGTTCATACATGTTGTCCTTACCACACAGTTTCGTACATCTTGTCCTAACCACACAGTTCCACACATATCGCCCCATCCACACACGCCCACACATATCACCACATCCACACACGCCCACGCATGTCGCCCCATCCACACACGTCCACACATATCGCCTCATCCACACACGCCCAGACATATCACCCCATCCACACATAGTAAAAAGATATCCTCTCTAACACAAACCGTCCACACACGTTGCTTCACACCCACACACTTAACAGATGACGACCCACCCACACGCCATCCACACATTTTCCACGCCAACACAATCTGCACAAGCTCTAACTCACCACCCTCATCTCCCTCCCCTATAATCCCTGCTCCTCTCCCCCGCTCCCGTGCACAGCACACCTCCTCCCCATCCTCTCCCCTCCCAGCGGCAGCCATGTTACACTGTATCCCCATCTCAAGTGTTTTCCCTGAAGTTGTTTCACTGCTCCCCGGAACTATTTATTTCAGTTTTATTTAGTAAATAAATACGATAATTAGGACAAGAAGTGGCTAGACGCCAGGGGCGCAGTTAATGTTCAAATGTCGTTGCCATGTCGCTGGGTGCGTGAAAACAGCTTCTGATCGTGAAACCTGGCTTCACAGATCCACCTTCTGAAGATCCGTATTGATGGCATTCCGAGGCTGCCGCCTCTCGACTTGGAAGGCTACTATTTGTTTCTGCAGCCGCGTAGCGGCAATTAGAAGTCGTTCACACCTGGTGTCATTAACGGCGGCTGTTGTAATTAGCAGATTGAAAGGTGCAATCGTGTGCCTCAACCTGCAGTTTGTGTCTGAGCCAGCTCCAGGCGGGATGAGGCGGGGGTGCCAGCCTCAAGTTAGCATAGATCTGCAATAGATACCAGGCACGGGGGACCAGGTAAGTCGCTCCCCATTGTTCACACTGCTTCAGTATCACAGCTTCAACTTCACAGCTTCAACATCAGAGCTTCAACATCAGAGCTTCAACATTACAACTTCAACATCACTGCTTCAACATCACTGCTTCAAAATCACAGCTTCAACATCACTGAACATCACTGCTTCAACATCACAGCTTGAACATCACTGCTTGAATATCATTGCTTGAACATTACTCATGCATCATCACAGCTTCTACATCACAAATTCAACATCATTTATTCAACTGTGGTTATCTGTTCATTTTCCCGACACACCAGTAGAACCTCAGTCTGTGATGATTGTGCATTTTCCCGACACACCAGTAGAACCTCAATCTGTGATTGACTGCATCTTCCCGAAACACCTGCCAAATACCTAGGGCCGCACGGTGAGTAGTTGAGGCACATAAACTTTCTACTCTGGAATGAAAAAGCAATAAAGGTGACATCTGACATTTATGCCATCAGTGTCAGATCGCATTTGACATCTTACGTGTTTTTATTGCCAGTAATTAACCTGTAAAGCCCGCCCTCGGGGACAGTTGGGGAAACTGAGAACCACGCGACACCACAGGCAAGATAAGCCGCACAACAGGCGGTACTCTGGATCCCCAGGTATGCTGGTGCATACATCAGTGATCATTGTGCTGGTGCATACATCAGTGATCATTGTGCTGGTGCATACATCAGTGATCATTGTGCTTGTGCATACATCAGTGATTAGTGTGCTGGTGCATACATCAGTGATCATTGTGCTGGTGCATACATCAGTGATCATTGTGCTGGTGCATACATCAGTGATCATTGTGTGGACTCGCAGCTGATAGAGATAGCTGCACGCTGGCTGGCTAGCTCACCTCGGACTTCAAATTCTGCATGATCTTCCAAGTCTAGATCTTGTTTAATTCATCTTCCTCTACTTCCCACCCGGCCTCCTGTTACCTCATGTCAGATCGTGTTTCACTCATCTTCTTCTACGTCCCACCCGGCTTCCTGTTACCTCATGTCAGATCTTGTTTCACTCATCTTTGCTTCCCCCACGGCCTCATTTTGCCTCATGTTAGATGTTGTCCCCTCTGACCCCGCCTGCCATTTCTTGCTCCACTTGCTATTCGCGTGCTACCTCTGACACCACCTGCCTTCCCCTCTCCACCAGACCTGTCTCCAGTGTGCCACCTCTCACTCCACTTGCTATTCACGTGCTACCTCTGACACCACATGCCTTCCCCTCTCCACCAGACCTGTCTCCAGTGTGCCACCGCTCACTTCACTTGCTATCCACGTGCTACCTCTGACACCACCTGTCTTCCCCTCTCCACCAGACCTGTCTCCAGTGTGCCACCTCTCACTCCACTTGCTATCCACGTGCTACCTCTGACACCACCTGCCTTCCCATCTCCACCAGACCTGTCCCCAGTGTGCCACCTCTCACTCCACTTGCTATCCTCGTGCTCCCTCTTGTTCCACTTGTTATCCACATGCCCCCTCTTGCTTCACTTTCCGCCCCGTGTCCACCAGGCCTGTCGCCAGTGTGCCACCCAAACGTTCAACTTCCGTGCACTGCTTGGCTTTGATCAAATGAGAACAACACAACAACAGAGGAAAGGTTCAAGAACGCAATACACAACGGAAAGATAGTGACATCACGGCAAAGCGAGACATGTGTGTGACGAAACGTGTGTGAGTGGCGAGACATGTGTGTGTGTGTGTGTGTGTGTGTGTGACGAGACGTGTGTGTGTGTGTGTGTGTGTGAAGAGACGTGTGTGAGTGAGGAGACATGTGTGTGTGTGACGAGGCGTGTGTGTGCCGATGCGTGTGTGTGACGAGACATGTGTGTGACGAGACGTGTGTGAGTGACGAGACATGTGTGTGTGACGAGACGTGTGAGAGTGAGGAGACGTGCGTGCACGATAGGACATGTGTGTATATGGCGAAACAAGTGTGTAACGAGGCATGTGTGTGTGACGAGGCATGTGCGTGTGACGAGAAGTGTGTTCACGGCGAGACATGTGTGTGCCCGACGAGACATATTTGTAAGTGACGAGACATGTGCGTGTGACTAAACATGCATAGTTACGAGACATACACGACGAGACGTACACGACGAGACGTGTGTGTGACGAGACATGTGTGTATGTGGCGAGACATGTGTACGACAAGACACGTGTGTGTGTGTGTGTGTGTGTGTGTGTGTGTGTGTGTGTGTGTAGCGAGACAGGTGAGACTTCCGGTTTCAAGATGACGACGGACGGTCGTGTTGTTTTGTGTTCGTTAACTTTTTCGCGTAGGGGATGGATTTATTCATCTCTTGCGTGTAATTGGTGTGCCAGGATGTAAAACCAGGAGTTTCTACTCAAGATCTGCGCGGGTGCTACGGAGTTCGTGCATCGAGCGAAGCCATCCTTGAGTGAATTTTCAGCAGCGTGTGTGGTTTTCAAAGTCTGTGTTTACGTTTTTTCAACATGGCGGAACAACGTGTGTTCTTCGTGCGGTCTGCAGTCAACATACCGAAGCGGCGGGGTAGCCGCGCAGGGAAAAAGAAGCAAGGTAAGCGTGGAGGTTTGAGGTGTTTTAGACTCAAGTGTCACCGTCTAGGACTCAGGAATATCCGTATTCTATATTGGAACTGTGCCAGTGTAAAACAACGGGGCTCTATTTTAGAAACCCTAGTTTACAGGAACGACATTGTAGCACTCCAGGAGACGAGACTGGGCGATCAGCTACTCCAGATTGCCGGCTTCAAATGTTTCTACAACAGACGACATCTGGGAATGGCGATTCTCGTTCGCGACAGCATGGTGGCGTCAGAGCTAGACATGTCCAGTTGGGACAGTGACGATATACAAATACAGGCGTTGAGAGTTCATTCCAGTATACCATTCGTGGTGGTTAATGTTTATGCCCGCAATGCCAGTGTGGACGCCCAGAAGTGGCAGTGCTTAAGTGGCATATTAGGCCACGAGAGAAATGTTATTTTCTGTGGTGATTTCAACGCTAAAGGCAGATCATGGGGAAACACTTCATCCAATACACAGGGGGAGGAGCTCGAGACTGCACTGGAAACCATCGACCTGGTTTGTATCAACAGTGGCTGTGTCACCAGAAAAGCAAGCCGTCCGGGCGATGAGGACAGTGCTATTGATCTGGCGCTAGTTTCACCTTCACTCACTACAGTGTGTAGATGGGGTGTCCTAGGACACCATGGCAGCGACCACCACCCGTGCAGCATACTGGTGGAGAAAGGCAGAACCAGGCAGCACAAGCTAAAGGTAAAGACGTTCCCGTATGACAATACAGGGCAAGATGTGGTGAGTAAAATAAGACGTGACAAGCGCAGAACGTTTCAGGGCAGGAAAAAAAGCTGGGAGAAGCCACCGTGGTGGAGTTTCGAGGTGGAGAAGGCTTGGGTGGATAAGCGTAGTGCTGTAAGGAGATGGCAAAATGCCAAGAAGAACAGAGCTGGTCATCCTAGTCCCTGCTTGCACTTAGAAAGAGAGATGCACACAAAAGTAAGCTACTTCAAAAAACTGGTCACGGTTGTTAAAAGCGAAAAATGGGCAGAGGTGTGTCAAAGAATAAGCACAGACAAGTCACTGAAATTGTTCTGGCGACTACATAAAAGCATGAGTGGTGTAGTCAAGAATAAGAGCATTTCTGACTTCCAAGGTGCTGACCTCATCTGGCAGAGGACTGACGAGGACAAGGGCAAAGCCCTCTTTGAACGCTACCTTGAGCAAAGCAACCAGACAGACATGGGAGGCCGAAATCTGGCCAAGGTGGTCACCTCAGACAGATGCAAGGCCCAGGACACTTCGGATGAAGACACAGTGACAGTGAAAGAAATCAAGGCTGTGCTTCGACGATCAAAAAACAGTGCTCCAGGTCCTGATGGCATAAGATACGATGACATTAATAGGTGTACCGACAATGAGCTAGAGAAACTAGCAGACATGTACAACAACAGTATAGGGGGTGCTAGCATCAAGGAGGAATGGTTACACAGCTATCTGATTCCCTTGCCGAAGCCTGACAAAGACCACAAAAAAATTCAGGGATATCGAATTATAACCATGCAGAATACAATAGGCAAGCTGCTGGAGAAGGTAATTGCCAAGAAAATATCAAGCCAACTAGAGAGGCAAGGTGTTTTCCCACCCACCCTGGGTGGGTACCGTCCAAAAAGGGAAACCTGGACCAATGCAGCAGTCTTTGCCCAGGATGTCTATGAAGGTTTCCACTCAGGCACTGAAACCGTTGCTGCAGCGATTGATCTTGAGGACGCATACAACAGAGTACCACTGGAGTTTTTAATGTTTCAGCTTCTCGAACTAAACATAAGTCCATTCCTCCTTAGTTGGATCGCTGCAGCCCTCTTCCAACGGAAAGTAGTTTTTAGATGTGGCAGTTGGACTTCGGAACCAACAACAATATATCCTGGCCTACCACAGGGATCACCATTATCTCCGGTACTGTTCAACGCCTACACAGTGAGAATCACCAGTGAGCAGATCACTGGACCTGGCAGGACATTGTCATATGCCGATGATGTTTTAGTGTATGGCCAGGGGAAGGATAGAGAGGAGGTTGCCGTGGAACTACAAACCGAACTCAATCGCATAAGTACTTGGTGTGATGAAGCTGGGGTAATGGTCAACCCAACAAAGGCAACAGTGACTTGGTTCTCGTTGAATAATCATATTGTCAACACTCCAACACCAACTGTAATGCTGTGTTCAGAGATGGTGGAAAGAACGCAGGCAATGAATTACCTGGGGATACGGTTTGATCGAAGCCTTGCTTATAATGTGCACATAGACCAGGTGATAACAAAGGCCAAGCGGGGTTTGGCAGCGATGCGGGTGATGGCGGCAGCAAACTGTGAGCAGCGCCATCTATGTCTTCTGTACGAGGGGTTGGTCATGTCTGTTTTGGAGTATGCAATGGCAATCCTGACTCTCAGCCATAAGCAGATAGAACGGATGGAAAGGATACAGAATGAAGCTATGCGCATTATTCTTGGATGTACAAGAGATACAGCATGCAGGGCGATGCGCTACCTTCTTGGGTTTCCAACCATTGAAGAGAGAATACAAGATTGCAGGGCACGCGCCTACCTCAGAATTAACGCAAACACACATCCACTGCATAGTGAAATTAGGAAGGTGAAGGGCAGCAGGTTAAAAAGAGGACGGTCGTGGATGGGTCAAGCCGAAGACATTCTTCAACAGGTGTGTTCACTTGAGGACTAAGAACCTGGCGAGGAGTGGGTGCAAGTGCCAACAGACTTCTGCACATCCTTTTCAGTTTGCATCCAACTTGACAGAAAATGCAGACAAGAAAATCCGGCTGCTGTTGAGGCTGAAGTACAAGCGTTGATTTTCGAGAATTCGCTAGACGGTGACGCGGTCATCTACACAGATGGGTCGGTCGTCCGACATGTGAGAAGCTCATGGGCCTTTACAGCTCGGGCCGGAGGGAGAATTGTGAAGGAGGACTCTGGTGCTTTTACTGAAACCACAAGTAGCCTGACCATGGAAGTCATGGCAGTAAGTAAATCAATAACATGGCTCGAGACACAGACATCCACTAGGGCTTTTTTCCTTAGCGACTCAATGAACATGATCAAGAGGATAGAGGAGGGGTCGATCCGAAGAGAATGGTTGCTGCCTCTGGAGCGGTCTCGACTGGCAAAGATTAGTTTCATCTTCGTGCCAGGGCATGCGGGAGTACAAGGAAATGAGCGGGCTGACAAGCTCGCAGGTGAGGCTACTATGGAGGGCGGACGCGCCATGGACCAGGCCGACATTCTGAATGCTCTACGAGAAGTAAGACTTTTGCGAGAACCAAATGATGACTGTGAATCTACAACAATGGCCAGACTGCGAGAGCAGCAAATTAAAAGAGGTGTGGCCAAACAAGAACACTACGCAGGAAGCCAAAGAAGATTGATAAACCAACACAGAACTGGCGTCGTTAGCCGCTACACGCTGCGGGATTTGCTGAGGAGGGGATCCGAGCACTTATGGACTGAATGGTTCGATGTGCAATGAGGATGATATGTCGACTAACTAACTAACTAACTAACTAACTAGCGAGACAGGTGTACGACGAGACACGTGTGTGTGTGGCGAGACATGTGTACGACGAGACACGTGTGTACACGACGAGACATGTTTGTGTACGACGAGACATGTGTGTGTGTCTGTGTGTGTGTGCGTTCGTGTGCGTGCGTGTGTGTGCGTGTGGGTGTGGGCGTGCGTGCGTGCGTGCGCGCGCGTGTGTGTGTGTGTGTATGTGTGTGTGTGATGAGACATGTATATGTCTGGTATTTTTCCCGCCACCACTAGATATTCTTCAACAAATTGAATTCACATGAACGTGGCAAGACGCTGATTTGTTTCCATATTTAGCAGCCAATGAGATTTCTCCCCGTCCCAGAGCTGGTCAAGTGGCCAGTAGAAGCAGATTTCCAGCCTGCCATTTAATATCTGCTGCTGCAGCAGACGGTTCTGATTAGTTCTAGTGTCCAACACGTCACATGAGATCGGGCGCTGTTCAGCGTGTACATACATGCACACTGTAATACTACATAGTAGTAGTAGTTATAGTAGCAATAGTTGTAGTAGCAACAGTTATAGTAGTTGTAGTTGTAGTAGCAATAGTTGTAGTAGCAACAGTTATAGTAGTTGTAGTTGTAGTAGCAGTAGTTGTAGTAGCACTAGTTATAGTAGCTGTAATTATAATAGCGGTAGTTATAGTAGCTGTGCCTATCTCCGTGGCAAAGGTGTTATGGGCGCGGTTCGTAATCCCGCTTACCTGCGTTCGAAAAACATCTGCGCGCGATATGACAGCAGACCACGTTGCGCCGGGTTTTAACGAATTTGTATGGGAGCCGGTCGTTCAGAAAGCAATGGCAAACTATTGAACGTAAACTTGCCAAGACATCAACAACAGCAGTAGAATGCTGGTGTTGACAGCGATGCCCTGTAAAAAGGATACGCAAAAAAAGCAGTAGTTGTAAACAGTACGTTTAGTAGCAGTAGTTGTAGTAGCTGTCATAATCTCCCCTTTAGTTGTGCCGCGGCGTCATTACGGGCGCCAGGCGAATACCATTACAGGTTCGCCTGTGAGCGGGACTAAGCAGACAGCGGTCAAGTCAGTACAGGCATGACGCACGAAGTTCCCGCAGGGACTCGATCCCACAAGGCAAGTGCTCAGAGCGGGGACCGGGAGACAGGCTTTGGTTGCCGGACAGTACGGACGGGTTTGAGAGAGGCGTGTATACTTGCTGTGCCTGAATGCCGATTGATAGTAACTCTTGTGAGAGGATAGAAGACTGCGGCTGTGGTATAGGTCTGTGAGTGTATCCAGTGTATTGAGTCATTGACTGATTGTATTGTTGTATTGACATTGTAATGGCGAGATGCCGGATCTGATTGTGTTGCGCGAGAAGTGTAAATAAAGTGTTGAACTTAGTGTTACCGTGTGTCACGTCAAATCATTCCGTGACTGTGTATGTCTCACATGTGTTAGGTCATACGAGCCATCTTCATTCTTAAATGTGAAAACCTGACATGTGTGAACGTGGGTCTCGTCCGGGATCTGAACCCGGGACCTCTCGCACCCAAAGCGAGAATTATACCCCTAGACCAAAGATGTGATGGAAGTTTTCTTCCACATATTTTCGAGAGTAGGGTTTCCTGACACTATCCTCTCAGACCGAGGACGTCAATTTATAGCGTCAGCAACTCAAGCTTTCACCAAAATGTTAGGGGTGAAGCAATGTTTCAACAGCCCGTACCATCCTCACTCAACGGGAATTATAGAAAAAATTAATGGGGATCTCAAGCATATGCTTTCTAAAGTCACCCAGGAACATCCTGAAGACTGGGATACCTATTTGCCTGCCATATTATTTGCATATCGCGAAGTACCTCATTCCAGCACAGGGTTCTCACCATTTGAACTTGTATATGGTGCCAAACCACGCGGCCCATTGTGTATATACCATTCCATGTTAACTGAAACTACACCTGTACATAAACCCATATCATCATATGAACATGTAACATCATTGCGTGAAAGGATAATGAGATCTTGTATCATAGCCAAAGAAGCACTTAAACAATCTGGTGCTATCTACAGACAGTACGCAAACAGAGGAAATAGGACGATAACACTGACACCTGGACAAGACGTTCTACTTCTTCTACCTAGTGACCGACATCTACTGACAGACTCATGGCAAGGACCATTCAAGGTACTAAGACAGATCTCGACTGTTGACTATGAAATTGCAGTCAAAGACAAACATAAAATATTCCACATCAACATGCTAAAACCATACTACAACAGAGACGAAGACCAAGACCAGACAGCAGCCAGCACAACAATAGTTGACCATGAAGACGACGAGGAGACCGACGAAATACCGACCCCAGCACTTGACACGACAAACAAGTTGCAAGACATTAAAATAAACCCTCATCTGACGCAAACAGAGACCGACAGTTGCAGACAACTGCTACAAGACACTAACACAGATGACAAAACTTCTTGTGACTTCAACAGACAACGACAGACCACATAACATAACTACAGCAGACATATGACTTCAACAGACAACGACAGACCATGTAACATGACCATAGCAGACAATACAAACTGACATTTAAACCATCTACAGCTGACAAAGCCTATTAAAAAAACTTCATTCTTTGTTTATAAAAGTTAGAATGGCTTTGTCATGACCGACAATAACATTGTAGCAAGAAAGAAAGAATTACGGACTATTCTATGTCTGTCAAAAGTATTACAGACAGTATACCAAATTGTGCCACAATGACTGAGTATTTTACTAACATACTAACTAAACAAAATTGTGCACAGTGAATGCCTAAGACCTGCATTTTCAAAAGTATTAGCGTATTTTTCTGATAACTCCATTCTTATAAGATCCATATTTTGATATTATTTTCAGAGTAACAGCCGACACGAGCTCCGTAGCGAGTGCGTAATGCGGTTACAGGAGCACTACCAAATTTTTCTTCCCGGGAAACATGTAGTAGTTGAAACCGACAATAGTCCGTTAACAATCATCACATCAGGTGCGCTTACCAACCACATGATTGTACGTTGGTAGCTGTTGCTACAAAACTACAGTTTTGAGGTAAAACATATTCTCGGCAAGCTTAATACATTAGCCGACCTTCTATCCCGTTGTCCCGACGACCCCCAACAGCCTAACTACGTCTGAGTGCAATGTGTCAGAGCACTCAAATCACACAGACAATAATGAAAGTTTTTCAGTTAAGCTGTGAAATATGTGATAGGGACGTAGTCCCATTGTAAATATAATTATTATTTTATAATTAGTTTGATAATTGTGGTGTATAAATGGGTACAATTTGTTAGAAAGTGAACATTATTTATTGTAAATATTATGAACAAAAACAGTGCCACATGAGTTCAGAACTTACTTCAAGTGAACGATCTAATTTATCCGTGGTACCTGCCAACCGGAGATGCTCCGTTGTATTTTAATCCGTGTGAAAGAAACTGTGACATTTAAACTCCTGCAGAACACTGTAATCCACAGTTTCCAACGAAATATCGAACTCACCAGCTGTTTATAAGAACTGTGTATTCCGATTATTGCTACATCCATTCGGAACAACACAGTGTTAATAACATTCGATTACATCAGCTGTGTGTGTACTTCCGGAAAGTTAGAAATTTATACAAAAAGTTAGCAGACTACAAACAAATGTTCACAAAGTATGTAAGACATTTTGTGAACACGAATTTACAATACACGAATTGTGTGTGAGGATTTTTCAGTAGTGTGATCTGAGAATCATATCTTGATTAACTTGTTCACAGTGGCGACATCTAGTTCGCTATTGTAAAGAAGCATCAATTTATGACGCTTAGAAATAAAGGGACAAATGTAATTTATTGTTTTGAAAATATGTTAAAATTATCTCCCATAAATTTAAATTGTTTCATAGATTACACCAAAGGGAAACAAATCGTAATAGGTGGTAATGTGTAAGATATAAAAGCAACCTTTATGTTGCCAGATTGTCAACACTCCAAGATGACATCAGCTGGGTATGGAAGAGATTGCCGAAGTTGTAGACCAACATGAGATGTTCCTACCAAGTTTGGGGGAGGACTCAAGGGTTGGAGTCGTCTCATATCGGGACGTCTCACAGTTTAACCTGACGTTTTCGGACGTATTGGAATTTTTTTTATTAGTTGCGAGGTAGTTGCGTGAATCGCTGGTGCTACCGGTCTGACTGTGTCATATTGCAACTGACGTGATAATCCATCGAGAAGATTGTACTTGGGAGGTGTTACTGTTTGACATCATATGAGAGAGTGTACATATAACTTGCAATGCCTACGTATTTCATTAAAACCTAAGTCAAGTCAGATGACAACTAATGGGAAGATTTTGACTGGGTTAAAATAGTAACCCATATTTACAGAGAGCTCACATGAAAGGTTTCATCTTTCATGAATGGAAGGCGGGGAGAGTGTCATAATCTCCCCTGTAGTTGTGCCGCTGCGTCATTACGGGCGCCAGGCGAATACCATTTACCTGTCCACAGGTTCGCCTGTGAGCGGGACTAAGCAGACAGCGGTCAAGCCAGTACAGGCGTGACGCACGAAGTTCCCGCAGGGACTCGATCCCACAAGGCAAGTGCTCAGAGCGGGGACCGGGAGACAGGCTTTGGTTGCCGGACAGTACGGACGATTTTGAGAGAGGCGTGTATACTTGCTGTGCCTGAATGCCGATTGATAGTAACTCTTGTGAGAGGATAGAAGACTGTGCGGCTGTGGTATAGGTCTGTGAGTGTATCCAGTGTATTGAGTCATTGACTGATTGTATTGTTGTATTAACATTGTAATAGCGAGATGCCGGATCTGATTGTGTTGCGCGAGAAGTGTAAATAAAGTGTTAAACTTAGTGTTGCAGTGTGTCACGTCAAATCATTCCGTGATTGTGTATGTCTCAAATGTGTTAGGTCATACGAGCCATCTTCATTCTTAAATGTGAGAACCTGACAGTAGCATCAGTTTTAGTAGCAGTAGTTGTAGTAGCATCAGTTTTAGTAGCAGTAGTTACAGTAGGAGTAGTTGCAGTAGTTGTAGTAGTCGTAGTTGTAGTAGCAATATTTGTAGTAGCAGCAGTTATAGTAATTGTAGTTGTAGTAGCAATAGTTGTAGTAGCAGCAGTTATAGTAGTTGTAGTTGTAGTAGCAATAGTTGTAGTAGCAACAGTTATAGTAGTCGTAGTTGTAGTAGCGGCAGTTGTAGTAGCAATAGTTGTAGTAGCAGCAGTTATATTAATTGTAGTTGTAGTAGCAATAGTTGTAGTAGCAATAGTTATAGTAATTGTAGTTGTAGTAGCAATAGTTGTAGTAGCAACAGTTATAGTAGTTGTAGTTGTAGTAGCAGTAGTTGTAGTAGCAGTAGTTACAGTAGCTGTAATTATAGTAGCGGTAGTTATAGTAGCTGTGCCTATCTCCGTGGCAAAGGTGTTATGGGCGCGGTTCGTAATCCCGCTTACTTGCGTTCGAAAAACATCTGCGCGCGATATGACAGCAGACCACGTTGCGCCGGGTTTTAACGAATTTGTATGGGAGCCGGTCGTTCAGAAAGCAATGGCAAACTATTGAACGTAAACTTGCTAAGACATCAACAACAGCAGTAGAATGCTGGTGTTGACAGCGATGCCCTGTAAAAAGGATACGCAAAAAAAAGCAGTAGTTGTAAACAGTACGTTTAGTAGCAGTAGTTGTAGTAGCTGTCATAATCTCCCCTGTAGTTGTGCCGCGGCGTCATTACGGGCGCCAGGCGAATACCATTACAGGTTCGCCTGTCAGCGGGAGTAAGCAGACAGCGCTCAAGCCAGTACAGGCATGACGCACGAAGTTCCCGCAGGGACTCGATCCCACAAGGCAAGTGCTCAGAGCGGGGACCGGGAGACAGGCTTGGGTTGCCGGACAGTACGGACGGGTTTGAGAGAGGCGTGTATACTTGCTGTGCCTGAATGCCGATTGATAGTAACTCTTGTGAGAGGATAGAAGACTGTGCGGCTGTGGTATAGGTCTGTGAGTGTATCCAGTGTATTGAGTCATTGACTGATTGTATTGTTGTATTAACATTGTAATGGCGAGATGCCGGATCTGATTGTGTTGCGCGAGAAGTGTAAATAAAGTGTTGAACTTAGTGTTACCGTGTGTCACGTCAAATCATTCCGTGACTGTGTATGTCTCACATGTGTTAGGTCATACGAGCCATCTTCATTCTTAAATGTGAAAACCTGACATGTGTGAACGTGGGTCTCGTCCGGGATCTGAACCCGGGACCTCTCGCACCCAAAGCGAGAATTATACCCCTAGACCAAAGATGTGATGGAAGTTTTCTTCCACATATTTTCGAGAGTAGGGTTTCCTGACACTATCCTCTCAGACCGAGGACGTCAATTTATAGCGTCAGCAACTCAAGCTTTCACCAAAATGTTAGGGGTGAAGCAATGTTTCAACAGCCCGTACCATCCTCACTCAACGGGAATTATAGAAAAAATTAATGGGGATCTCAAGCATATGCTTTCTAAAGTCACCCAGGAACATCCTGAAGACTGGGATACCTATTTGCCTGCCATATTATTTGCATATCGCGAAGTACCTCATTCCAGCACAGGGTTCTCACCATTTGAACTTGTATATGGTGCCAAACCACGCGGCCCATTGTGTATATACCATTCCATGTTAACTGAAACTACACCTGTACATAAACCCATATCATCATATGAACATGTAACATCATTGCGTGAAAGGATAATGAGATCTTGTATCATAGCCAAAGAAGCACTTAAACAATCTGGTGCTATCTACAGACAGTACGCAAACAGAGGAAATAGGACGATAACACTGACACCTGGACAAGACGTTCTACTTCTTCTACCTAGTGACCGACATCTACTGACAGACTCATGGCAAGGACCATTCAAGGTACTAAGACAGATCTCGACTGTTGACTATGAAATTGCAGTCAAAGACAAACATAAAATATTCCACATCAACATGCTAAAACCATACTACAACAGAGACGAAGACCAAGACCAGACAGCAGCCAGCACAACAATAGTTGACCATGAAGACGACGAGGAGACCGACGAAATACCGACCCCAGCACTTGACACGACAAACAAGTTGCGAGACATTAAAATAAACCCTCATCTGACGCAAACAGAGACCGACAGTTGCAGACAACTGCTACAAGACACTAACACAGATGACAAAACTTCTTGTGACTTCAACAGACAACGACAGACCACATAACATAACTACAGCAGACATATGACTTCAACAGACAACGACAGACCATGTAACATGACCATAGCAGACAATACAAACTGACATTTAAACCATCTACAGCTGACAAAGCCTATTAAAAAAACTTCATTCTTTGTTTATAAAAGTTAGAATGGCTTTGTCACGACCGACAATAACATTGTAGCAAGAAAGAAAGAATTACGGACTATTCTATGTCTGTCAAAAGTATTACAGACAGTATACCAAATTGTGCCACAATGACTGAGTATTTTACTAACATACTAACTAAACAAAATTGTGCACAGCAAATGCCTAAGACCTCCATTTTCAAAATTATTAGCGTATTTTTCTGATAATTCCATTCTTATAAGATCCATATTTTGATATTATTTTCAGAGTAACAGCCGACACGAGCTCCGTAGTGAGTGCGTAATGCGGTTACAGGAGCACTACCAAATTTTTCTTCCTGGGAAACATGTAGTAGTTGTGTCACAGAATGATGATAGTTTAGTCATTCCCAGATAAAACTAAATGTAACATTAATGACAATATAGGAGAAGGGTTAACAATCATGTACTTTAGTCTGAGATGAGGATAAATTAAAGATCATTGACCGACGGATATAAAAATAGGATACAGATGTTCGCAGAGTTCATTGCCTGACGATCGGATCGTACGGACACGGGAACCGGGGAGATCGCGTTGGGGAAAAATGAACGGAGAAAACGATCAACGGGTTCGGATGCTTTGAAGTATTAGCGTTAGGGGACCCAGGGAAACAGCGTAACAACGGAAAGAAACGAGCAACTAACCATTACGTGATTTCACCGCCTTTTGATGTCCAGGATACGTCAAGAGACGAGTGTTGAGGTATGAACATCAAACAATAACGGAAGAACGGGAGGTCCACTATAAATAGTAGAAACTGGGTTTTCTTGTTTAGTATGTGTTCCCAAACTGGGCAGAAATCTCTATGCCTCCTGTAGGTGGAAAGAAATACACATCCATGATTGGTGAACGAAGATGGGATATTAGTGTGTTATTCGCTAGTGTATTTCGATTCAGGGAGTCCGATAGAGTATATAAGTTCCAATCCCCTTATTGAAATCAGAGAAGAAATGAAGGTTACTGCACTTGAACAAATAAAGTACCTACTTAGAACCAACAAGAACATAGACATGTTTTAATATGAAGACGTGATAACGTAACTTCAAATACAGAACACTGTATGCTCAATCGAATATACAATTAAAGCCCTTAAAAGGAAAAGACGTTAACCTGTGGCAAGCAGGGATACTTAAAACTGCATGCAATTGCACTGTGCAGAAACATTAAACATTATTAACCATAGACATTGTGTAGAACATTTATAGTAACTCTAGATAATGTTGGATAGTGGCGGTGTGTATTCAGAGGTGGACTATAATACTTTCCAAAACGGGAAATATATGAACTTCAGTGACTTACCAAATCGGATTATTTTCTGGTGATAAGACATTGAACAGTTGTTTTCTTCAAGAATTGGATTAAGTCCAGACTCAAGCAGGAGGAGATCATCCAGGGTGAGATCACTCCATTTCTATGTGTGCTGTCCTATGTTTTGGCCGACAGAAGAGTCGAGAAAATCTACGACACATACGAAATCAAAAGTCCTATCTTGCATTCACACTAGTAGACAATACTAACTACATATACACAGTCCATCCATACACCAGACATAGTTTTATTTAATAAATCTTTTATTAATTGTTGAAAGAAACTGTTGTCGGAGTATGTGATGGAGGAATAATAGAGAGAGAGAGAGAGAGAGAGAGAGAGAAAGGAATAGATATATGGAAGGGAAGACAGAAGGGGGGAGTGTAGACAGAAGTCAGTCAAGAATCCCAAAGAAGAAGAAGTAATAAGGTGTGCTTGTTCATTCCACGTTCCTCCCGGGTAAACAAGCGACATTAAAATGGTGGAGCAGCGGGGTAGCAGCCAATGCTTAATGGTACCATCCCTAGTGAGGTACCTGCATATAGGTACATTAAAAGGTAACTGCATAGCAGGGTACATGCATATGGATACCTACATATTGGGATATACCGATAAGTATAGATATTGATGACTTTTAATGGAAGCCTGTCCATTGGATATATGGTGCCATTACTTTAATGTTGTGGTCTTTACAGTGAGAAAGATCCAGACAGGATAATTGTGGATAGGTGTTCAAACACAGTACTTACCTGTTCACACTTTCACACGTCTACATAAGTCTTTATCCTATATCTTCTCGTGAGGTTGTGAAAGTAGTTGTAGGGTACTGTGTGATGTCATATATAACATATAGATATTAACATAAGTATATTTAAGTGAGATAAGTAGTACGTACTTACTGCCTTAGGGTCTCTTTACCCAACCTGCGGACTTACCTGCTTTTACTATGGCCACTCATAAACTAGAGATGGAAGAACTGAGGGAAAGGGGTGAAGCAATGGGGTTGTCAGGACAAGCCCTATCTGAGTATATACAAGTGGTAGAAAGAGAGCGTCGTCAAGCGGAAAGAGAAGATCGAAAGGCAGAGCTCGAGCTTAGAAGAATGGAACAGGAGGCCAAGAAACTAGAAATGGAACAGGAGGCCAAGAAACTGGATATGGAACAGGAGGTCAGGAGACTGGGACTGGAACAGGACAACAAGAGGTTGCAAGCAGAGGAAGCCAACAAGATAAGGGAACATGAATACCGCATGAGAGAGCTAGAATTCAAAACACAAACTAAGGGTGAAATAGATGCAGCAGAAGGAAGTTCATCTTCACCTGGGGCAACTCACATGATTGGACATGGTTACCATGCCATGAAGTTTCCCTTGGCAGTCTTTGAGGAAAGTAAAGAGAAGATATACCAGTTTTTGGATCGGTTCGAGGCCATGGCAGTCGCTATGGGACTGGATAGAAGCCTATGGGCTCTTAAATTATCCCAGACCTTACGTGGTTCAGGGTACGAGGTCTACACTCGCCTACCAACAGGACATGAAAATCAGTACGAGGAATTAAAAGCCGCTTTGATGAAGCATTATGAAGTCACAGCACAAACGTATCGGAAGAAGTTTCGATCGTCCAGAAGAGAGCCGGGAGAGCTATTCGCCACCTATAGTCTGAGGCTGAAATCCTATCTTCAGAAATGGATGAATTTGGCAGAGTTCAAGCGGGACTATGAGAGTCTGGAAGAAATGATGGTGGTCGATCAGATGCGCCAGCAAATGTCAGAACCACTGAAGACATTTTTAGGAGAACAAGGGGCGGGACGGCTGGATGTTGTGAATAAGCTGGCGGAACGATTCGTAGAGGTACATGGGGAGACTGCGGAACTAAGTACACAAACCAAAGGTCAGGAGAAACAAGAGAAAAAGAAACCTAAAAACTGGCAAGGAGAAAAAGTGGAACCTTATATAAAGGCGTCAACGGAGAGTTCAGAGAAGGTGAAGGAAGGAAACCAGAACACATCGAATTCTCCAGCTAAACGACCGTGGTATGAGAAATGGTGTTCGATTTGCAAGTCGCCCTCTCATAACACAAAGGACTGCATATCGAAACCGAAAAGTTCTTACTTCGCGGCATGCCAAGTGATTCATAAGCAGAGGATCACAGACACGGCTGAGGTTTGCGGACAAGCTCTGACCAAAGAGAGCCCACGGAAAGTTTGGAAGGGAAAATGGTGCACACACTGCAGATCGAAAACACATAATACTGTGGACTGCAGAGGCAAGGAAAAGGTCGAGGAGATGGAACACACTCAAGACCAAGAGAGACCACCTCTGGTTGAACTGATTGAAGTCAATGGCCAGCAGGTGGCTTGTCTCTACGATTCAGGTTTGGATGGGGAAGCTGTGATAGATGCCAGCCTGGTAAGCCCAGACCAACTTACAGGGGAGACCATAGAGATACATCCGGCAATGAGGAGTGCTGTTACCATGACGCTGCCAATCGCCAAGGTGGAGATTAAATCCAGGTAAGTCACGGGCATTATTCCAGCTGCTGTATTATCTGACTCCTTAATTCCCATGATCATTGGCACGAAATATGTCTTTTTGGGGATGCCCAAACAGCCAGCCCACTAGGGAACAGTAGCCAGTGGATCTCAAGGGAAGGAAAAAGAGACAGAGACACTATGCGACAACTCAGAGATAGGAGAATTGCATACTGCCCAGAGGAAGGATACTACGTTGCGTCCTTGCTACAGGAAGCTGCAAAGAAGTGCTGAGCCACCAGAACGGGGACAGTACTTTCTGAAGAATAGACTACTCTATCGGAGAGCTGGGAGGGGAGACAACCTACATGAGCAGTGGGTGGTTCCAGAGACCCACCGTCCTCACATTCTTCAGAGTGGACACCTCATAGGCGAGAAACGACATATGGGTGTCAGAGAGACCTTGCAGCAAATTTCCGGCCATTATTGCTGGCCAGGAATGACCGGTGATGTACGCCGGTGGGTGAAATCTTGTTCAGAGTGCCAGAAAGCACCACCCAACAAGTGGACTAAGAGTAAAATAGCTCTTAAAGTGGAAGACCAAGTGGAAGTGTGGGGTCCAGCAGAGACCAATATACTCCAAGTAGGATGGAAAGGACCTTATCCTGTGGAAAAGGTTGTGTCCAAGAACATCTACAAAATCAGGATCGGGGGAGAAAGGAAAAATCTCCCTAGGCATCTCATTAAGAAATATGAGGAGAGATACGAGAGCAAAGCTTCACACTTTATGGTGATGGCAGCCATTGAGAAAAAGGTTACCAGTCCAGACGAAGACCAGAGATCGCCAGTACAACATAGGAGGGACTATGGGAAAGTACGTGATAGGTCAGATTTACCCAACGGAGGGAGTAGGGAAATCACACGTCAGGGAAGGGACAAGAGTGAAACTTTCATTAGTAACCAAGTTCAGAAGGGGTGGGTAAGGTCGGAAAAGGCGAGAAATACCCAGGACTCCAACCGAAGAATGGCTGACCAGATCCAATATCGCCCAAGATGGTCTTGGAAGCACAAGTCCGGGAGGTTTGGGAAAGACGACTCGGTCCAACGAGGACGAGGCGGAACATCCCCAGAGGCAAAGCCGGGGGAAAACAAGAGAATATGGAAACAGTGTTACAGTAAGGATGGGACGATCAGTCTGTATTGTGAGCCATCGCTTACTCCAGTCGAAAGGAGGTCGACTGAACGTACCGGGGCGATGTGCCAACACTAATGGTGATCATGAGTAGTAGGGTAGGCTGTCCATGAGGTTGCCTACTGGATGAGGTGCTGATCCTTGTGAGAATCCAGTAATATCATCAACACTTAATGTTCATAGCTACTTCACAGAAGCTCAACGCAAGATTGATGAGATGGTAGTTGGTACTACAGCCGTACAACTTCACAGTGGAATACATCCCTGGTAAGGAGAATGTAGGAGCGGATTTCTTATCTAGACATCCAATTCCAGAGGAAGAGGAATAGGTTGGAGGATCATAGGAATCAAAACTACCTTGAAGAAGAGTCGACGCGGTCAACTCTCTTAAGAGGGGGCCTATGTTACAGAATGATGATAGTTTAGTGATTCCCAGATAAAACTAAATTTAACATTAATGGCAATATAAGAGAAGGGTTAACAATCATGTACTTTAGTCTGAGAGGAGGATAAATTAAAGATCATTGACCGACGGATATAAAAATAGGATACAGATGTTCGCAGAGTTCATTGCCTGACGATCGGATCGTACGGACACGGGAACCGGGGAGATCGCGTTGGGGAAAAATGAACGGAGAAAACGATCAACGGGTTCGGATGCTTTGAAGTATTAGCGTTAGGGGACCCAGGGAAACAGCGTAACAACGGAAAGAAACGAGCAACTAACCACTACGTGATTTCACCGCCTTTTGATGTCCAGGATACGTCAAGAGACGAGTGTTGAGGTATGAACATCAAACAATAACGGAAGAACGGGAGGTCCACTATAAATAGTAGAAACTGGGTTTTCTTGTTTAGTATGTGTTCCCAAACTGGGCCGAAATCTCTATGCCTCCTGCAGGTGGAAAGAAATACACATCCATGATTGGTGAACGAAGATGGGATATTAGTGTGTTATTCGCTAGTGTATTTCGATTCAGGGAGTCCGATAGAGTATATAAGGTTCCAATCCCCTTATTGAAATCAGAGAAGAAATGAAGGTTACTGCACTTGAACAAATAAAGTACCTACTTAGAACCAACAAGAACATAGACATGTTTTAATATGAAGACGTGATAACGTAACTTCAAATACAGAACACTGTATGCTCAATCGAATATACAATTAAAGCCCTTAAAAGGAAAAGACGTTAACCTGTGGCAAGCAGGGATACTTAAAACTGCATGCAATTGCACTGTGCAGAAACATTAAACATTATTAACCATAGACATTGTGTAGAACATTTATAGTAACTCTAGACAATGTTGGATAGTGGCGGTGTGTATTCAGAGGTGGACTATAATACTTTCCAAAACGGGAAATATATGAACTTCAGTGACTTACCAAATCGGATTATTTTCTGGTGATAAGACATTGAACAGTTGTTTTCTTCAAGAATTGGATTAAGTCCAGACTCAAGCAGGAGGAGATCATCCAGGGTGAGATCACTCCATTTCTATGTGTGCTGTCTTATGTTTTGGCCGACAGAAGAGTCGAGAAAATCTACGACACATACGAAATCAAAAGTCCTATCTTGAATTCACACTAGTAGACAATACCAACTACATATACACAGTCCATCCATACAACAGACATAGTTTTATTTAATAAATCTTTTATTAATTGTTTAAAGAAACTGTTGTCGGAGTATGTGATGGAGGAATAATAGAGAGAGAGAGAGAGAGAGAGAAAGGAATAGATATATGGAAGGGAAGACAGAAGGGAGGAGTGTAGACAGAAGTCAGTCAAGAATCCCAAAGAAGAAGAAGTAATAAGGTGTGCTTGTTCATTCCATGTTCCTCCCGGGTAAACAAGCGACAAGTTGAAACCGACAATAGTCCGTTAACAATCATCACATCAGGTGCGCTTACCAACCACATGATTGCACGTTGGTCGCTGTTGCTACAAAACTACAGTTTTGAGGTAAAACATATTCCCGGCAAGCTTAATACATTAGCTGATCTTCTATCCCGTTGTCCCGACGACACCCAACAGCCTAACTACGTCTGAGTGCAATGTGTCAGAGCACTCAAATCACACAGACAATAATGAAAGTTTTTCAGTTAAGCTGTGAAATATGTGATACGGACGTAGTCCCATTGTAAATATAATTATTATTTTATAATTAGTTTGATAATTGTGGTGTATAAATGGGTACAATGTGTTAGAAAGTGAACATTATTTATTGTAAATATTATGAACAAAAACAGTGCCACATGAGTTCAGAACTTACTTCAAGTGAACGATCTAATTTATCCGTGGTGCCTGCCAACCGGAGATGCTCCGTTGTATTTTAATCCGTGTGAAAGAAACTGTGACATTTAAACTCCTGCAGAACACTGTAATCCATAGTTTCCAACGAAATATCGAACTAACCAGCTGTTTATAAGAACTGTGTATTCCGATTATTGCTACATCCATTCGGAACAACACAGTGTTAATAACATCCGATTACATCAGCTGTGTGTGTACTTCCGGAAAGTTAGAAATTTATACAAAAAGTTAGCAGACTACAAACAAATGTTCACAAAGTAGTGACGTATGTAAGACATTTTGTGAACACGAATTTACAATACACGAATTGTGTGTGAGGATTTTTCAGTAGTGTGATCTGAGAATCATATCTTGATTAACTTGTTCACAGTGGCGACATCTAGTTCGCTATTGTAAAGAAGCATCAATTTATGACGCTTAGAAATAAAGGAACAAATGTAATTTATTGTTTTGAAAATATGTTAAAATTATCTCCCATAAATTTAAATTGTTTCACAGATTACACCAAAGGGAAACAAATCGTAATAGGTGGTAATGTGTAAGATATAAAAGCAACCTTTATGTTGCCAGATTGTCAACACTCCAAGATGACATCAGCTGGGTATGGAAGAGATTGCCGAAGTTGTAGACCAACATGAGATGTTCCTACCAAGTTTGGGGGAGGACTCAAGGGTTGGAGTCGTCTCATATCGGGACGTCTCACAGTTTAACCTGACGTTTTCGGACGTATTGGAATTTTTTTTTTATTGGTTGCGAGGTAGTTGCGTGAATCGCTGGTGCTACCGGTCTGACTGTGTCATATTGCAACTGACGTGATAATCCATCGAGAAGATTGTACTTGGGAGGTGTTACTGTTTGACATCATATGAGAGAGTGTACATATAACTTGCAATGCCTACGTATTTCATTAAAACCTAAGTCAAGTCAGATGACAACTAATGGGAAGATTTTGATTGGGTTAAAATAGTAACCCATATTTACAGAGAGCTCACATGAAAGGTTTCACCTTTCATGAATGGAAGGCGGGGAGAGTGTCATAATCTCCGTTGTAGTTGTGCCCCGGCGTCATTACGGGCGCCAGGCGAATACCATTTACCTGTCCACAGGTTCGCCTGTGAGCGGGACTAAGCAGACAGCGGTCAAGCCAGTACAGGCGTGACGCACGAAGTTCCCGCAGGGACTCGATCCCACAAGGCAAGTGCTCAGAGCGGGGACCGGGAGACAGGCTTTGGTTGCCGGACAGTACGGACGGTTTTGAGAGAGGTGTGTATACTTGCTGTGCCTGAATGCCGATTGATAGTAACTCTTGTGAGAGGATAGAAAACTATGCGGCTGTGGTATAGGTCTGTGAGTGTATCCAGTGTATTGAGTCATTGACTGATTGTATTGTTGTATTAACATTGTAATGGCGAGATGCCGGATCTGATTGTGTTGCGCGAGAAGTGTAAATAAAGTGTTGAACTTAGTGTTGCAGTGTGTCACGTCAAATCATTCCGTGATTGTGTATGTCTCAAATGTGTTAGGTCATACGAGCCATCTTCATTCTTAAATGTGAGAACCTGACAGTAGCATCAGTTTTAGTAGCAGTAGTTGTAGTAGCATCAGTTTTAGTAGCAGTAGTTACAGTAGCAGTAGTTGCAGTAGTTGTAGTAGTCGTAGTTGTAGTAGTAATAGTTGTAGTAGCAGCAGTTATAGTAATTGTAGTTGTAGTAGCAATAGTTGTAGTAGCAGCAGTTATAGTAGTTGTAGTTGTAGTAGCAATAGTTGTAGTAGCAACAGTTATAGTAGTCGTAGTTGTAGTAGCGGCAGTTGTAGTAGCAATAGTTGTAGTAGCAACAGTTATAGTAATTGTAGTTGTAGTAGCAATAGTTGTAGTAGCAACAGTTATAGTAGTTGCAGTTGTAGTAGCAGTAGTTGTAGTAGCAGCAGTTATAGTATTTGTAGTTGTAGTAGCAATAGTTGTATTAGCAACAGTTATAGTAGTTGTGGTTGTAGTAGCAGTAGTTGTAGTAGCAGTAATTGTGGTAGCAGTAATTGTGGTAACAGTATTTGTGGTAGCAGTAGTTGTAGTAGCAGTAGTTGTAGTAGCAGTAATTGTGGTAGCAGTAGTTGTTGTAGTAGTAATTGTGGTAGCAGTAGTTGTGGTAGCAGTAGTTGTGGTAGCAGTAGTTGTGGTAGCAGTAATTGTGGTTGCAGTAATTGTGGTAGCAGTAGTTGTGTTAGCAGTAATTGTGGTAGCAGTAGTTGTGGTAGTAGTAATTGTGTTAGCAGTAGTTGTAGTAGCAGTAGTTGTAGTAGAAGTAATTGTGGTAGCAGTAGTTGTGGTAAGTGTAATTGTGGTAGCAGCAGTTGTGGTAGCAGTAATTGTGGTAGCATTAATTGTGGTAGCAGTAGTTGTAGCAGTAGTCGCATGAATTAAAATGGGTAAAGGCTGCTGGAGCATTGCATCAGAAATGACCTATGTATTACAAACTCCTTGTTTAAAACACAAGAGCTGCATAAGGTCACATGGAAACATCCAAGACCAGCTGGACTTCATCATCACACGGAGACAACATCTGAACCAAACATCATTAACTCGAAGATACCACAGTGCTGACTGCAATACGGAACATTCTTTGGTTGTTGCAAGGGTTAGACTGAGACCAAAGAAAATCTACACAGCTAAACATCTAGCCAGGATTAATATTATTAACAATCAAGATCCTGAAAAGTGCTTTGAGTTTTATCAGAAACTTTAAGACGCTTTCACTGATACATCAGAAAATTGAACAGTAGGTGAAAAGTGGGGTAAACTTAAGAAAACTCTTTATACAACTGCGGTAGGGGTTTACGGCACTGTGGATCACAAGAGACAGGACTGGCTTGCGGCAAACAGCCAGACATTGCAGCCCTTGATTGATGAAAAGAAGATAGCTCTTTTAAGAAACAAGGAAAGAACAACGCTTAACACTCCCAGTAAGCTGAAGCACGCTAGGAAGGATGCGCAAAAGGCTGCCAGGCAATGTGCAGATGACAATTGGATCAAGTTATGTGAGTCCATGCAAATCGCAAGTGATAAGGGAAACATCAGAAGCATGTATGAAGGGATAAAAAAAAAAGCCTGTGGTCCAATGATCAAAAGAAGTGCACCACTGAAAACCTTGACTGGAGAAATCATCACTGATAAGAAACAGTAGATGGATAGATTGGTGGATAATTTTTTAGAGCTCTACTCAAGTGAGACCAAACTAGCGGATGATACCCTCAACGCCATAGAGGCCCTGCCAACTCTTGACTACCTGGACACACTTCCTACCATAACAGAAGTTAAGTGTGCTATAAATAATCTCGCATCTGACAAGGCTCCAGGTAGGATGGGATTCCAAAAGAGGTTATCAGGAGTGGGCAAGACACACTCACTCTACAGATCCACCAGCTAATAGAGCTATGCTGGTGAGAAGGACAAGTCCCACAGGATTTCAAAGATTCAAGCATCATAACACTATAGAAGAACAAGGCAATCATAACGACTGTAACAACTATAGGGGGATCTCACCTCTGTGTATTGATGGGAAAGAACTTGCCAGAATTGTTCTGCGCATACTTCAAGTCCTGGGAGATCAAGTCTACCCCGAATCACTGTGCGGCTTCCGACAGAACCGATCTACTATTGATATGATATTCTCAATGCGACAAATGCAAGACAATTGCCGGGGACAAAATCAACCACTGTTTATTGCCTTCATCGACCTCACAAAAACATTTGATTTGGTCATTCGTGAGAGTCTGTTCAAGGCACTAAATAAGATTGGCTGCCCACCAACGCTTCTGTCTATTGTGGAATTGTTCCAAACAGGCATGAAGGGTATAATCAAGTTTCATGGTGAAAGTTCAGAAGAGTTAGACATTAAGGGTGGAGTTAAGAAAGGTTGTGTACTATCCCCCTCCCTCTTTGGAATATACTTTTCACTTCTACTTAAATATGCCTGTCGTGATCAGGATGCCGGTATACACATTCACTTACGCTCAGATGGCAGCCTCTATAATGCTCAGAGATTGAAGGCCAAGACCAAACTTAGGAGGGTACTAATCAGAGTTTCTTTTTTGCAGATGGTGTTGCAATTGCGACCCACTCTGAGGAAGAATTACAACATCTACTATCTGCATTCTCCGTGCGTGTTCTGAATTTGGTTTAACAATTAACACAAAGAAGACACAGATTATGTTCCAACGTGCACATGGTGTACCATCAATCTTTATTTAATCTTTCTAATCTGTAACTCGTATATATCGTATTTATAAAATATTGCAAGGGAATTGCCATGTGGGAGAATATAATTACAATCACATGAAAAAAAAACACGCATGATATAAATGAATGTTCGGATAGGATGTGTCTTCAAACCGCATCACCTCACTATGGTACGGACAGAAGCGAAGATTGATGTTCATAAATTGCTTGCAATATTCAGAAGACTGGACCATGCGGCATAAGTTATTCTGAGAAATAAGACTCCGAATAATAGCAGCACTTGACAAAATATATCACAGCGTTCACTAACCTCATGCTGCTGTAAGCAGTGGGGGAAAATAATTTATGTTTTAGTTTTATGGATTAACCAATGAGGAAATCCAAAAACATAGGCTCCTGCATTATCATTATGTAATTATTATGTATGATTATAATGTGCTTAATATCAGAGAAATGTACATGTTTGTTTTTCTCTGTTGTGAGAATTATATTCTGTCCTGATTGTTACTCTTTACTGTGGGAATATACATTTTAATGTTACCCCTGGGGACATGATGATGTTGATGTAAGAATCCTTGTGCATGTCAGTACATAAGAAGACAATGTTGAATAGCCTTGGCATAATGCTGATTATAGCGAAGGAAGGAAGACGCGGCATTAGAAATAACTTAGATTATGTATAGGTTATTCTCTTCAAGTAGAGAGAGGCAATATCAACATGTTTGGATGGAAAGAATGGCTTCATTCATCTAATAGTCCCAGTAACAACATAGAACATAATATGGAGTGATAAAATACCTTACTCTAAATAAGAGCTAGAATAGCTCAACACCAAGCGACGAGAGACAGTGGAACGTGGAAACCCATTCCTTTCTCCTTCTTATTTTGTTGTTTGTAATTGTGTTGTAAAAATTTTACCATACCACATTAGGTTAATGCCAGTGTTGTATTCTTTGTCATCGTTTTCTATAGACAGTAGCGAGTGGTGGTTTGTTGGATATATCACCAAACAGGATACTGGGTTAAAAGCCTGATGAAGGTGAGTCAGGACTAAATGTCCTAAACATAGTCTGGATCTAGAAAAACATCAACGTTGACTACTACGTTTATCCGCTGCCTAGCCAGCGAAAGACCCGTTGAAGACAGACACTCAGCGATTGATAGTCCTACTTCAGTCAGGATATCCAGGATGGATCTCTGTATTTAATTGTCCATCAAGATAAAAGGATATTCAAAATACACCGACAACAGAGTATCATCTACTAGTACGTCTGGGAGATACCGCCGGGTACGGCATCAATCCGCGAGGTCAACGAAACCATGGGACGTTCCCAGTTTCCTGTTCAGGATTGAATAATCATTCAATCAGTCATACAGCGGCAGTCTCAACACCAAATTCTAGATACGAACACCATCTTAAACAAATGGGAAGAGACATTGAAACAACATAAGCCAGTACAACCAAGGTGACAACTTAATACCAACTGACTACCAACTGAAACATACCATAACAACAAGTTCAAAACAGGTCCTACGCCTGAATACCAACCCAAAGACACCGAATGAAGCTAGTGGAGTAAATATGTATACACATGCATCAGAAAGAAAATAATTGGACTGTTTACGACTCTGTTTGTGTACTGGAATTATTCATCTTCAGATACATGTATGTATTGATCAATTCTGGACATAGTCACATATACTACCATTGGATGCCTCTCAGCCATATAAGTTCCTACACTGGACTAGATAGTAGCGACTACCTCTTGCTGGTCCAATGTCAGCCAAATGCCATGGGTTATAGACTCGCGACTTGGTGGGTGTAACATCTTTGTGAACATAATTGGGATTCTGATATCGGAAGCAGAGCAGCTGAATGGACGTCTACTTGGCACCGTGTATGGTGAGATGGGAAAGTACCTTCTGCAGAGCTTAAGTGGAAATTCCTGGAAGTAAGACCAACCTAGGCCTCAATTTCACAAAGGCACCGAGCCTCCTTGCAACAAAGTATTCGAAAATTTCTAGCCTTACGGAGGGGATATGTGATTGTGTGTAATTTCTATTCTTGTATTATGGAGTATGATTTGCACCAGCCAATTACCAGTGGATATACATATTAGGAACACAACTGAGTGCATTTATTTCGGTACCCAGATAATGGGAATAGGACCCAATATACATAGGAGATGAACACTGAACCATACAACAAGACAGTACAGGACAGTAAACTAATTAATTAGTTTAATATTATATAATGAATGTAGTGTTTAATTTTGTTGAACACATGCCATTGTTTTTAAAAAATCAGTAAGGGTCAAAAGTGTTTGGAACCAACTGAGGTGTATTGGTGGTTTTTGAAGAATGTAGAATTTTGGAGGAACAGGGGATTAAACTTTTAATGTGTCAATGATCTGTCATATTTCATCCCATGCCTGTTCCAGTTTTTCAGTATGGTCAATATATGTTTGGGATTGTAGACTGCTGTCATATTTAATGTAAATGTATACCGATGTCATATTTAGAGTGAGACATATTCATGAACAGCACAGTGGCCAATACATTTGTCTATTTGTTACTACAGGTCTTGATTTAATGCCTGACTGTTTGTCCAAAATGGTTGATGTCTGTTCAACAGTGGTTGTGTTATATGCAGTGTTGCCATCTCCCTTTGATGAAAAAGCACCAAAATCGACCGCAAAAAGCACTAAAAAGCACCAAATATGTTTAGGAAGCACCCCCCCCCCCCCAAAAAAAAAAAAGCAAAAAAAAAAGCACCAACTGTTTTAATTACAAATGTAACAAGGTAGCACAGTATAATTTATTATTATCACTTCATATTACAATGAAGTTTATTCCAGATCCGCCAAATCCCAATCAGAACTACTTTCGAGCCAAAAAAGCACCAAATTGCAGCACTATTTTTTTGGGAAAACACTAAAACAAGCACTGGTGGTATTCATTCAAAATGTTATAAAGTAGCACATTATAATTTATTATTATCACTGAATATTAGAATGAAGTTTATTCCAGATCTGCCAAATCCCAGTGAAACAACTCCTCTTCAGTTTCTGTAGCTATGTTAGCAAGATCCAATTTACAGGGCTTCATTGGCTGTAGACATTCACTTCCACTAAGACATGACATGGACTGCAACACTCGAACGTTATCGGGTGTAGTAAACGCAGCTGTGACAATAGCTCTATTAAAAACTGGATTCACCTTCCACGAATTTCTTTCTCATCGGGAAACTTGTAGTCTTCTATTTCTTCCTCAAACTCATTACCTAGATTGTGATTAGGATCTAAATAATCTTGAATAGCATCACGTTCTGTTATTTTTTTCCCAGGAATAGCAATCTTTGAACTGATAGAATCAATGAGCTAGACAAGATCGCTGAGTAGTTTTGTTGGATTCTGTATATCTGCTTCGAATTTCTTATTCACACTTTGAATTTCTCGGAGAATATACTTGAGAAATATGAGATACACATAGTTTTTCATGTCGCTAAACATAGAATGTAGAAGTTCTGCTGTATAACAGCGCTCGTTGAGTCTTGCTACAGCAAAATGAGTTCTGAGCTCAACCCACTGTAGCAATATTCTGACAATGGCAGATTTAATGGACATCCATCGTGTCTGGCTTAATTGAACAAGCTCCCTGTACTTTGCTTGACGAAGATTTGAGTGAGACAACGAGTTATATGTTTCTCTAATCATGAACTCTATGTTCCTGGGCAAACAAGCAGCTGCAGCCTGTGACACTGCCTGCTGAAGGGAATGACATACACACCTAACTAGTACCAGATGGGGAACTTCGGATTTTAATTTTATATATACTCCATTGTTTACACCTGTCATGACTGATGTATTTTCAGTGGCGAGTGCAACTAGTCTTTGCATCTCAAGTCCATTTTTGTTTAAACAATCTTTTAACGCATTGCATATTGCCTGCGCATTGTAGTCACTCACTTCATATAAATCGTATTAAAGGGAGTTAAATTACTTGAATATTGCACGGTAATATACTAAGACTATTTTACTCCCTCGCTTCAGTTCAAAATCGGCTCTTTAGTGTCCCCAAAATGAATTTTTAAAGTAATTTTTACCCACCCAAAAAAGCACTAAAAAGCACCCCAAAATTTTTTGTGAAGCACTAGATTTGCGCTAAAAGCAAAATGTTCGCACTAAATGACTTGAAAAAGCACTAAATTTAGTGCGAAAAGCAGTAACATGGCAACACTGGTTATATGTTGTAACCAATCAATGTCCTCTAGCACTATATAAACTTTAGAGGGTGATGAAGTGGGAGGGGAAACCTACACACAGTTACCATTGTTTCAAGGATTGAAATGTTTTCTCCTTGTATTTGTGGTAAATTTCCCTGATCACCTTGCATTCTTACAGTGACCAGAGAATCAACTAAGTCCCCTAGACAAACTTAACATAATATTCTCATAAATTAAAATCCACATCCCACAATTGGAAAGATCAGGTTGTGTGACGGTGTATTCCATGCTCAGTCTTCGTAGAATTAGATGGATAAGACACTTTAGGAGGATAGGTGATGGTAGAATACCAAAGGACATCTTTTTTGGTGAATTACAGAAGGGTAGGTGATCTCAGGGTCGGCCTCAACTACGATACAAAGATGTGTGTAGGCGGGACATGATTGATACAGGCATTGATAATGGACATTGGGAGCACGTCGCCGCTGAACGTGTTGCATGAAGGGCAACTATCAGAAATGGAATAAAGACAAAGGAGATAATAATTGAAAATAAAGCATACACATAGCGTGAGAGACGTAAGATGGTGCATGATGGCGGAAATGACCATGTCTTCATATGCATCCACCGTCAACGAACATTTACGGCACGAATTGGCCTTATCAGCCACATTCGCCACCGCCATGGGTTGTAGGTATTAAGCCATTTTGACGCACCATATGTACCAAACTATCGGCTGTCAAGGCGGAAAGGTGCCAATAAGTTGTAGTAACGGTATCTGTGGTAGAAGTAGAAATGTTGACAACATGATGTCTGATGGCAACAGCCTGAGATGTCTACATCATGATGTCTGATGGCAACAACAAGAATTGTTAACAACATGATGTCTGATGGCAACAGCCAGAGATTGTAACAAGATGATGTCTGATGACAACAGCCTGAGATGTTAATAACATGTTGTCTGATGACAACAACAAAAGTTGTTAACAACATGATGTCTGATGGCAACAGCCAGAGATGTCTACAGCATGATGTCTGATGACAACAGCCTGAAATCTTGAGAACATGATGTGTGATGGCACCAGCAAGAGATGTTAACAACATGATGTCTGATGACAACAGCCTGAGATCTTAACAACATGATGTCTGATGACAACAACTAGTGATGTTAACAACATGATGTCTGATTTCAACAACCTGAATTGTCTATAACATGATGTCTGATGACAACAGCCTGAGATCGTAACAACATGATGTCTGATGACAACAGATTGAGATGTTAACAACACGATGTCTGATGGCAACAGATTGAGATGTTAACATCATGATGTCGGATGGCAACAACTAGAGATGTTAACAACATCATGTCTGATGGCAACATCCAGAGATGTCTACAGCATGATGTCTGATGACAACAGCCTGAGATCTTAACAACATGATGTGTGATGGCACCAGGAAGAGATGTTAACAACATGATGTCTGATGGCAACAGCCAGAAATGTCTATAACACTATATCTGTTCCACACACTCACTAAACCCTCACCCTCCTCCCCTCTCACTTTGCCACTGCCACTTTCCCACTCCACTATTCTACCTCTTCACAATTCGCTCAGACTATGGCTCTATGTACTCCCCATCCCCACCACACTTCTCTCTCTCCCACACACACACGTACTTCTCTCTCTCTCTCTCTCTCTCTCTCTCTCTCTCTCTCTCTTCCATTCTTTTACCATCTCTCTGGCAGTCTATCACTCTCTTGTTTCCTCTCTCTTCGTTTGTTCTTTCTCTCAGTGCCACTCTATTACTATCACTCTGCCAGTCTATCACTCTAACGTACCACTACTCTAACACACCACCACTCTATCACTCCACCACGCTATCACTCCACCACTCTATCACTCCTCCACTCTATCACGCCGCCACTCTATCACTCCACCACTCTATCACTCCACCACTCTATCACTCTATCACACCACCACTCTATCACTCCACCACTCTATCACTCCCCCACTCTATCACATCACCAATCTATCACTCCACCACTCTATCACTACACCACGCTATCACACCACCAATCTATCACCCCCACTCTATCACTCCATCACTCTATTACTCTCCCACTCTATCACTCCCCACTCTATCACTCGACCACTCTATCACCCCCACTCTATCACGCCACCACTCTATCATTCCACCACTCTATCACTCCACAACTCTATCACTCCCCAACTCTATCACTCCACCACACTATCGCACCACCACTCTATCACTCCACCACTCTATCACTCCACCACACTATCGTACCACCACTCTATCGCTCCACCACTCTATCACTCCACCACACTATTACTCCACCAATCTATCACACCACCAATCTATCACCCCCACTCTATCACTCCATCACTCTATCACTCTCCCACTCTATCACTCCCCACTCTATCACTCGACCACTCTATCACCCCCACTCTATCACTCCACCACTCTATCATTCCACCACTCTATCACTCCACAACTCTATCACTCCCCAACTCTATCACTCCACCACTCTGTCACTCCACCACACTATCGCACCACCACTCTATCACTCCACCACTCTATCACTCCACCACACTATCGCACCACCACTCTAACACTCCACCCCACTATCACTCCACTACTCTATCACTCCACCACGCTATCACACCACCACGCAATCAATCCACCACTCTATCACTCAACCACTCTATCACTCATCCTCTCTATTACTCCCCATTCTGTAACCCCCCCCCCACTCTATCACTTCACCAATCTATCACTCCACAGCTCTATCACTCCACCACTCTATTACTCCCCCACTCTATCACTCCACCACTCTATAACTCCACCACTCTATCACACCACCACTCTATCACTCCACCACTCTATCATTCCACCAATCTAACACACTATCACTCTATTACTCCACCACTCTATCACTCCAACACTCTAACATTCCACTACTGTAATGCAACACCACTCTAACATTCCACCACTCTAATACACTACCACTCTAACACTCCACCACTCTAACATCTCACAACTCTAACACACAACTACTCTAACACACCTCCATTGTAAAACACCACCATTCTACCACTCTAACACACTATCACAGTACCCATTTCATTGTAACCCAGAATGGTTGCACTTCACACGTTATAGCACAGCTACACTTCGTCAAGCACTTATAATGTCGCTGTACCAACAACCAACACAACCTGGTATTTACTAGCAACTTAGCACAAAGCTATACCGGTTCTCGGTACAAGAAAGAGCCTCTCCTAGAACGTTTATCTGCATATTTGGTTATTACTTGATCTAGTGACGTATAAGGTTATATGTAACTACAAACATTGACTTGTTTTGACCTTATATTAATTGATAATACTTGGTTGTATAGCTTTAATAATACTTTTAATTGTGTTTTACTGTGAGTGAGGTGGTCTTCACTGCTCTTCCTTACGGATCTGTGTACGTATTTTTATATATTGACAGAGATATTGCTGTCTCTCTGTATTTTAGAGTGTGCATTATAATAAGGAACGTAAGTTGTATTCACCTTGTGTGTGTGTGTGTGTGTGTGTGTGCTTTGTCTTTTTTGCTTTTAAACTTATGTTTACGCATTGTTGAAATTTCTAATTAGTACGAACACTGGCTCAGTAATAGTGGGCTCAGAATCGGGCATGTAAACATCTGCCATCTATTAGGGAAGCTGCCCGAACTATCACTTATACTAAATCAAAATTTTCACATGTTCAGCGTTAGCGAAAGTCGATTAAATGGTAAGATCTGAGATGATGACATCGCTGTCAGAGGTTTTAAAACCATTAGAAGAGATCCCTATCAGAAACAAGAGACGGGTATTGCAGTTTATATTTCTAACTCGCTTAATGCCCACCGCAGGCTAGATTTTGAAACCTGTGAGATTGAGTGTGTATGGCTTGAGGTTAAACTTCAAAATCGCATACCGCTAATAGTTGGCTATCTTTATCGAAACCCCAGTACAGGAAATATCTGGTATGAAAATTTCACCACTATGATGGATGTAGTCTTTAGTAATGCGAGAGAAATAATACTGCTAGGTGACTTCAACATAGACACTAACAAATCAAACAAAACATGGGAAAATATAATAGAGTCATATAACTTCCAACAGTTAGTCAAACAAGCCACTAGAATAACTAAATCATCTGCAACACTTATAGATAATATTTATACTGCGTGTGCTGACAACATCACAGAATGTCCTGTATAAAAATATAGAAATTGCAAAAAATTGAGTCGAGACGTCTTCTTACAAGACTTGCTCAACTCATCTCTGGACTATGTTTACCAGCTTCCTGACCCAGACGATGCTCTGTGTCACGAATTGGCCGCCTTAACATCCCAGAATATTTTTCTCGGTCTCCAAATTTGAGAGGCCAAATTGAGAAAGAATGAATTAATCACACTACTCCAAAATTATCTAGTCGTGAGGTAAGATTATTCACAAAAAGCCTCTAGCCATGACGTAAGCTTGCAGATGGCAAGTAAAATGGCAACTAGATAATTAGTATACACCTTGGGAAACTGCTGACCCAGACATGCTGAATCAACAATGAACTGGGCCATGGACTGTGTAATTAAAACCTGGTTTACCAACAGAGTTGTAAACTGGCTGTTGACCATGAGAACCTAATTGTTCCCTTGACATGACACCTGATAAGAATAGCTAGGAAATCGCCCAGGTGTGAACAACCTTAACCCAGGGAAAGATAATAGCCCCAGGGCTGTAAACTAAGCCCCGCCCACTCTGACTGGCAGACTCAGGGAGGTGTGAACCAGGTCTGATAAGACAATTAACACTGAGGACTTGGGGCCAGACAGAGAGGAGCAAGGTGTGATGGCCAGTTGCAATGATAAGGGCAATTACTGTCAGGAGGAGATAAGAAGAATTTATGACGGGAATGCCAAGGAGATAATATGGTCTGCTTGACTTAGCTTAAATAAGGGTCCCTAGCCTGTTTTATTTTAGATTAAGTTTGACTTCAGAACAGGTAGGAACTATCTCAATGTCTGTAGTCATATGCATGAATATTATGTTGGCTGCTAGGAATTATTTCTTAGTAACTAGTCCCTTAGTAAGTCTCTTAGTTTCTTGGATGGATGGACCGATTTTCAGTCTAGGTTATTGCAAGAACTATCATTGTCATAGGTTACTTGAGTGTTCTTTCTGAGTTCTTTGTTCAATATCATTGTGCTGTAAGTGCTACTCTTCTGAGAAGTAGAAACTTATTGAAGGCAGGTCTTGTCTAGATATACTTGAGGTGTCGTAGCAGATGCTTGCCATCTCTTTCTAAACTAGACTAGTCCTTTTTGGTGTGTGCATTTGTTGTACAGAATATAGTCGACTGACTATTTCTTTAATTCTTACAACAGCAGTAACTAACTAGTGCATTATGCTATGATGTTAAAGTATCATAATATGTCTAGTTTAATCAATATGTTTATGTGTATTGGATGTTTGATAAATTGATTTGTCATATGCAAACCTACCAATATGAAGTGTTATGCTATTGTCTACGCATTGACACATTGACCATCGATTGCATTTGTAGCAGAGGTGTAATGGTACAGACATTACCCACAAGTGTTATGGGGTATATGGTGCTAAACCTTTTTCATCATATGGTGGAGGGTAATTCACGGAAGTCTGGCACAGCTACTGGTCCCGGCTTGTAAGCCCGGATGATCAGGCATTATTATAATACCCTTACCGACCCTGTGAGCTGCTAAACTAACTTTGGACGGAGCGGCTGTACGACGCAGAATTTCTGTATTAGCGACATGGACATGGGGCGGCAGAAATGTAATCATTACAGGCGTGTGAGACAATTGAAAAGCCCGTCCCAGACTAAAGACAGTAGGGAGAAGGAGGATGGTGAACACAGTAGCGCTGGAAGATAAACTTGGCCAGACTGGTCATTGTATATGTTTGTGTTATGATATGTTTTAATTAGGATTGCGCTGATGTAGAACTGATATAACACATTCTCGACTTTCTTTCAAGCTCTCACAAGGAGCACCTATGTTATAGATCTCAAGACTAGAGACTACTGACTAGGAGTGTCAGGACTGACAGGATCGTTAGAATACCGGCAAGCTGTTCTTTTGTTGTCTACTGGAGAGTGGGGATCTGGACCACAGATCCAGATAGATGGAGTAACAAGTAAAGTTACGTAATGTTTGTCATCAATATCAATATGTATATGATTTCATCATCCTCATATTGACAATCATCCTATGTCTATTGTTATGATTAGCAAATAAATGTTGTAGTATTGTAACTCATAGTTCTGTCGTTATATTTTAATTCCAATTGTGCATACGTGTTGTGTGTGTACATTGGTGGGGGTTCACTTACACACCAAGGAAAGGAGCAGTCAGGGAGAAAACCTGTACTGAGATAGTCGTCTATACTAATATATTTAGACTTAAAACATCTATCTTAAGCTAACCTTCTCTTTCCTACACCTTGGCGAATATTCAGCTCAGTTAATTTCAATTTTGTAACGAGCCACTTAGAGCTGTACGTTGGATATTCAGGGCTTAATCTGTAGTTCAGCCATATAGATTTTGTCCCTAGTCAGTTTCTGACTATTTAGGGTTGCTCGCCAGTGAATAAATACTTTCATCTAGCTGGTGGGGCACCCCGACTTATGACAGATTGGTGTCTCGTCTCCGGGATTTAATTTTAACCCAATCCTATGGATTGGGGCTTCTCGTACGGTATTTGAATTCGGACTTCTCGCTTTCAATAGACTCCGGTACTAGACCCTAGACATACGATTTTAAAAGTTAACTCTTGTAATCTTCAGTCATCAAAATAGACTATCATCAGATGTAGCTAATTTTAGTTGAGGAAGTTACAGAGTAGAGATATAACTTTTCAAAAGTATAACAGATAAGAACTTATGAGAACTACCTCATCTATCATTTATTGATAAGTATTTTAATTCTTATCATTTAGTGTATCATTCATCATTTAATGATAACTGATCACTTTAATCATATTTACATTGATGTGTTTGATGATTTAACTGCTTGATTGATTTGCCATTTTATGCTTACTTATGCCATTTTCATTATGACATGTATGCAGTGCATTTTAATATTTATTTAGGTAAATATTAGTATTGATTACTGTGTAGTATATCTCTCACACTTACTTCACTGCGGTCGCCAGAAACTACTTGAATATTACTTTCAGTTGTCTTTCACTGCTGAGGGTTAACTCTACACATTGGTTTTGATTCTGCTGTCATTGGTTCACTCTTGTCTTTCTAGCTTAGCTTTGAATTTGATAGATACATAGGAGCTTACCATTAGCAAATATGGACTCACCTTCCCAGGATCTAGATTATCTGAAGGCGCGCACAGATTACTTAGAGTCCACGAGAAGGTTAGGCATAATAGAGGGCTTAACAGGAGAACAATTAGAAACATACATCAGAGACGAGATGAAAGAGTGGGACATGGCGGAGGAACAGATGAATAAAACAATTGATGAGTTATTTGAAGCAAAAGAGCGTAGCAAAACTGAAGAAGCAGAGATTAATAAACAGCATATGGAAGTAGTCAATGCAGAGAAGCTAACCTTTCTAGCGGAACATAAGGTAGGAGATATGGATGCTCACCCAACCAGGAAGGAAGGGACATCTTTGCCAACCACCGCGGAATCAGAGTTAGTGGACCGGGAACTACAGGTTCTCATTCGACCCTGTCCTAAACGGAAAAGAGGGAAGAAAAAACGTGCCAAAGGCACTTCAAACAGTCACAAACGTGATAACTGTTTGTACCACGGCAATGGTGGTTTAACTGTACAGGACCTTCAGGAAAACCACTTGACTTCTATGAGAAATGAATCTCGAGAGAAAGAGGAACTGAAGACAACCTTTAATGAGGTCGCAGGCGGAGACCTAGCCGATTCTCACATTCCCTTCTGTTCACAGAATCATGAAGTGGAATTACATCTGACTGAAATAGGGAGGATGGAAGTAACGGAATCCCAGGTGAATTTCATTACTGCAGCGCGGGAAGAATCACTAATTATCAGTTCAGATAATTTAACTGGTCCGCCAGTACAAGACTCCCAGGAATTTCATTTTACTTCAACGAGAGGTGAAACTCAAAAGGAAGATGACCTGAGGACATCTTTTAAGGAGGTCGGAGATCGAAAGGTAACCGACTTTATTATTCCCTTCAGCCCAGACGAGGAAGAAGTGGGATTAAATTTGACGGACAGTGGGATGAAGGAGGACCCGGAACCCCTTGTGATCTTTGAGGCTGCAGCTCAGGAAAAGACACTAGACATCAGTTCAAATTATTTACGTATTGTGATGGATTGCTTAGACAGCCCACCGCAGGATTTACCTCAACTGGACTTAGCCCATGAAAGCATGACCAGAGAGGAACATCCAGACCAGGAAACATTTCCAGTTGTTATCTCACAGTATACCAGTTCGGAGACTCAGGAAACACAGGGAATTGTTAGGAGCCAGAATATGGATTCTAATTTTGTGCAGACAACATTGTCTGTAGTTACTAGCAAAGAAAACTCTTCACACAAGATGGAGGTAGAAACTGCTAGCATCGCTATAGCTGAAGTTATCAGGGAATTCCAGCAACAGGGACCTGAAGTAACAGAAGTCAAGAGTGGTTTGGAATCAACACTCTTAGGACTCAATCTACCCTTCAGTCAGGTCGATTTGATAGGAGTAGATCAGCTATTTGTCAATACTTTATTCAAAAGTAACACCACTTTATCGCCCTGGAGTAACTATGTTATTTCTCAAGGCAGGACAACTTGGCACACTAAAATTCCACTTTCTAGCACGGTTTTCACACGAAACTCTAATGCAGAGAAACTCAGCCCATTAACTGATTATCAGGGGAAGAAACCGCGACACCGAGGAGGGACGATTGTTACTCCCGACTTTGAAGGAGGAAAGCGCCAGTTGAATTTACATCATGGGACCATGATGTGTAACATTATTCCTTTCAAAAGGAAGATATTGCTAGATCTGTTAAGTATCTATAAAGGACGGAGGAATATCACGGAGACAAGCTTTGCTGTGGCCAGCTTATGCAAGACCTCACTACGGGTACATCCTCGGCTGAAAGGAGTAAATCACGTGAGTGAATGGTGTAAAACGATTGCTGCCCAGAGGCGTAGAAGAATCCCGTTGATTGTGATCTTTCCCAGAGGGGTAAAATTACAACCTTCTGACAATTACCGGATTTTACCAAGCTATTGCATGGAATCCCGGCCTAAAACCAGGTACAAGGATCTATCCAGTGTATCTTTGGGTTATGGAAATGGGACGTCTTTATGCAGATGCAGGACAACCCACTGCCACAAGGAATATTGGAAACCTTTAGGCAGATACAGAACGGAGAGTGCTTAGGCATTATTCTGGGATGTACGGCGTGCTTTGACAAAAGATTTCTGGCAGAAACTTTTTTTTTAAGGGGAAAGCTCTGTCACGAATTGGCCGCCTTAACATCCCAGAATATTTTTCTCGGTCTCCAAATTTGAGAGGCCAAATTGAGAAAGAATGAATTAATCACACTACTCCAAAATTATCTAGTCGTGAGGTAAGATTATTCACAAAAAGCCTCTAGCCATGACGTAAGCTTGCAGATGGCAAGTAAAATGGCAACTAGATAATTAGTATACACCTTGGGAAACTGCTGACCCAGACATGCTGAATCAACAATGAACTGGGCCATGGACTGTGTAATTAAAACCTGGTTTACCAACAGAGTTGTAAACTGGCTGTTGACCATGAGAACCTAATTGTTCCCTTGACATGACACCTGATAAGAATAGCTAGGAAATCGCCCAGGTGTGAACAACCTTAACCCAGGGAAAGATAATAGCCCCAGGGCTGTAAACTAAGCCCCGCCCACTCTGACTGGCAGACTCAGGGAGGTGTGAACCAGGTCTGATAAGACAATTAACACTGAGGACTTGGGGCCAGACAGAGAGGAGCAAGGTGTGATGGCCAGTTGCAATGATAAGGGCAATTACTGTCAGGAGGAGATAAGAAGAATTTATGACGGGAATGCCAAGGAGATAATATGGTCTGCTTGACTTAGCTTAAATAAGGGTCCCTAGCCTGTTTTATTTTAGATTAAGTTTGACTTCAGAACAGGTAGGAACTATCTCAATGTCTGTAGTCATATGCATGAATATTATGTTGGCTGCTAGGAATTATTTCTTAGTAACTAGTCCCTTAGTAAGTCTCTTAGTTTCTTGGATGGATGGACCGATTTTCAGTCTAGGTTATTGCAAGAACTATCATTGTCATAGGTTACTTGAGTGTTCTTTCTGAGTTCTTTGTTCAATATCATTGTGCTGTAAGTGCTACTCTTCTGAGAAGTAGAAACTTATTGAAGGCAGGTCTTGTCTAGATATACTTGAGGTGTCGTAGCAGATGCTTGCCATCTCTTTCTAAACTAGACTAGTCCTTTTTGGTGTGTGCATTTGTTGTACAGAATATAGTCGACTGACTATTTCTTTAATTCTTACAACAGCAGTAACTAACTAGTGCATTATGCTATGATGTTAAAGTATCATAATATGTCTAGTTTAATCAATATGTTTATGTGTATTGGATGTTTGATAAATTGATTTGTCATATGCAAACCTACCAATATGAAGTGTTATGCTATTGTCTGCGCATTGACACATTGACCATCGATTGCATTTGTAGCAGAGGTGTAATGGTACAGACATTACCCACAAGTGTTATGGGGTATATGGTGCTAAACCTTTTTCATCATATGGTGGAGGGTAATTCACGGAAGTCTGGCACAGCTACTGGTCCCGGCTTGTAAGCCCGGATGATCAGGCATTATTATAATACCCTTACCGACCCTGTGAGCTGCTAAACTAACTTTGGACGGAGCGGCTGTACAACACAGAATTTCTGTATTAGCGACATGGACATGGGGCGGCAGAAATGTAATCATTACAGGCGTGTGAGACAATTGAAAAGCCCGTCCCAGACTAAAGACAGTAGGGAGAAGGAGGATGGTGAACACAGTAGCGCTGGAAGATAAACTTGGCCAGACTGGTCATTGTATATGTTTGTGTTATGATATGTTTTAATTAGGATTGCGCTGATGTAGAACTGATATAACACATTCTCGACTTTCTTTCAAGCTCTCACAAGGAGCACCTATGTTATAGATCTCAGGACTAGAGACTACTGACTAGGAGTGTCAGGACTGACAGGATCGTTAGAATACCGGCAAGCTGTTCTTTTGTTGTCTACTGGAGAGTGGGGATCTGGACCACAGATCCAGATAGATGGAGTAACAAGTAAAGTTACGTAATGTTTGTCATCAATATCAATATGTATATGATTTCATCATCCTCATATTGACAATCATCCTATGTCTATTGTTATGATTAGCAAATAAATGTTGTAGTATTGTAACTCATAGTTCTGTCGTTATATTTTAATTCCAATTGTGCATACGTGTTGTGTGTGTACATTGGTGGGGGTTCACTTACACACCAAGGAAAGGAGCAGTCAGGGAGAAAACCTGTACTGAGATAGTCGTCTATACTAATATATTTAGACTTAAAACATCTATCTTAAGCTAAACTTCTCTTTCCTATACCTTGGCGAATATTCAGCTCAGTTCATTTCAATTTTGTAACGAGCCACTTAGAGCTGTACGTTGGATATTCAGGGCTTAATCTGTAGTTCCATCCATCCATCATGTGCCATGCCGGTAAGCGTGGGCGGTCATGTTCTGCCATCTCACTCGATCAACAGAGTCGTGGATCAGTTCCGTGTTTCTGTCTCGACCATGCCACAAGGCCAAGCCATCCAGATACTTGTTTCTAGGTCTTCCCCTTGGTCTGTTCCCCTCGATCTTACCAGTTGTCACCAAGTTCTCCAAATCATTTCTTCTCATAACATGCCCAAAAAATTGTGACTGTCTACGTCTAATGTCTCTGATCAGTTTACGATCTTCATTTGTTTCTTGAAGGACTTGTTCATTGGTCTTTCTGGCTGTCCATGGTATTCTTTGCATTTTCCTCAGAAACCACATTTCTACAGCCATCAGATGTTTTTCAGCCTGGCTGCTCATTGTCCAAGCTTCACATCCATATAAAAGTACAGGTTCTATGTAGCATCTCAACACTCTTTTTCTCGTTTCAATTGACATCTTTTTATTGGTCAGTATGTTTTTCATCTTGCTAAAGGCTACTTTTGCCATGGCGATTCTTGTTCTAATCTCTTCAAGGCATCTCCCATCAGATGTTATTACTGTTCCGAGATAATTGTACCTGCTCACTTGTTGAAGAATATTCCCATTTACTTGTATATTACATTGTGGTATTTCGTCCTTCCTAGTGACGACCATAATCTGTGTCTTTTTACAATTTAATTCTAACCCTAGTTGTTCACTGTGTGTAACAATCGCATCTACTAAATGTTGCAGGTCCTGTTCATTGTCTGCAATCAAGACTGTATCATCTGCATATCTAATGTTATTGATGCATCGTCCCCCAATGTTGATTCCTTCCATATCTTCAATATTTCTGAAAATACTTTCACTGTACAGGGAAAACAGATCTGGAGACATTACACATCCCTGTCTCACACCCCTTTTAATAGGCTGATATTGGCTTACTTCATTATCAACTCTTATGGCAGCTTGTTGTTTCCAATATATGTTTTTTACAAGTCTAAGATCTTTTCCATCAATTTGTAGATCTTCAAGCATCCTTATCATGTTGACATGTCTCACTTTATCAAAAGCCTTTGTGTAGTCAATAAAGCAAAGGTGTAGATCTTTGTTTACTTCTATAGAACGTTCGATTATGTTTCTCAGTATATACACAGCATTTACTGTACCCTTGCCTTCCACAAACCCACATTGTTCTTCTCCTATTTCAGGTTGTATTTTCCTCCTAACTCTTTGCATGATAATTCTTAGCAAAATCTTCGTGATGTGACTCATTATACTAATTGTTCGATGTTGATCACATTCCAAGGCTCCTGATTTCTTTGGGATTGCAATAAATACAGAATTACATAACTCATGAGGTATATTTCCAGTATCATATATTGTATTAAGCAGACTGGTAACTTTATCTATTCCATATTCTTCTAAAGCATTAATCATTTCTGTTGTGACGCTGTCTGGACCGGGGGTTTTGCCAGATTTCATATGATTAAGAGCATTCTGAACCTCCATCTTCAAAATTGCTGGCCCTTCATTGTTATTTTGAACAATATATTGTTCGTCTCTGCTATCGTCATAAAGGTTTTTCACGTAATCTGACCATACATGTAAAATCTGATCTTTTTCTATTTTGACTCTTCCATCTTTTGTCTTTAGGCAGCCTGCTGATGTACGTGTTCTTTGATTAGTAATCTCCTGAATTCTTTTGTGCATTAGTTTCGCATTTTTACTGTTGTGTTGTTTTTCAATTTCTCTGCAATTTTTCTCAAGCCATGTTTCTTTAGCCTCCTTACATAAGGTTCTGACTTTTCTGTGAATTTCTTCATATTTGGCAGGATTATTTTTGTTCTGCCGGTCTCTCTGGCTGTGGGGTTATAACACTTTCTCTCTGTAATCCCGTTTATCACGCAGAGTCTCGCAGCGGAGCGAGAACTGAGGTGGTTCGACCCCCGCTCGTGACTTGCGGATACTGAGCCGGCCGCTCAGAAAGCAATGGCAAACTACTGAGCGTAATCTTGCCAAGAGATCAACAGACAGCTGAAAGATGCTGCTGTTGACAGCTAAGTCCTGTAAAAAGGATACGCAAAACATTTATTTTTGTTCTGTCTTCTTGTTTCCATTAGTTGTAAAATTTCTTCAGTCATCCATGTCTTACGGCCAACTTTCTTTACTTTTGGAATAGTTTTTTCTGCTGCACAACTGATTGAATTCTTCAGAATTTCCCATTGATCATCTACATCTTGAAATAGGATCTCTAGATCAGACAATAAATCAAATTTGTTCTTTACTTCTATGTTAAAATTATCTTGTATTTCTTTGTCAGTTTTCAATTTGCACAAGTCATATTTAGGGTTTCCTGCTGTATACTTGACTTTCTTTAACTTTACCCTCAATGTGCCAGTAATTAATCTGTGATCACTGTAACAGTCTGCATTTGGAACTGTTTTTACAACTGTTAATGCATTTCGAAACCTTTTGCTTATCAGGATGTAATCTATCTGGTTTTTAATCCTGCTGTCTGGACTCCTCCATGTCCATAATCTTCTAGGATGTTGTTTAAACCAGGTGTTTCCTACAACCAATTCTTGTTCTTTTGCCCATTCTACAAGTCTGTAACCTCTTTCATTTCTCTCTCCCAAACCATGGTTGCCTACACTGTATCCATCGCTTTGCTTTCCTATTTTTGCGTTGAAATCACCCATTATGATATTTATTTCTGATTTTTTACAGTTCTTTAAAGCAGACTCCATGTCATTATAAAATTCCTCTATACTTTCTTCACTGCTTTCACTTGTCGGGGCATATACTTGAATTACATTTATTTTAAAAGGTCTTCCGTTTAATTTTACTAATAGAACTCTGTCTGACACAGCCCAATATCCTTTGACAGAATTTGATGTTTGCTTATCTAATATAATGGCTACACCTCTTTGCTGTTCTTCTCCCCCCGAGTAAATAATCTTACAATCCTCTCCTGTCCTTATCCCTGCTCCTCTCCATCTCGTTTCCGATATTCCTAATATGTTAATCTTCTCTCTCTCCATTTCTTTTTTGATGTCCTCCAACTTTCTATCTGCATTCATTGTTCTAACATTCCAAGTTCCTACTTTCAATGATATTAATCTTTTGCACCTAGTAGCCTGTTGACGGTCTGGAGTCTATGACTATCCCTACCGGGCGAGGCTGCTCCTATGGAGCACCCATTTACGCCGTTTCTCTGATTATCGATAAGTGAACACAACATGATTTTCTTGGCATGTGTAAAGAAGGTAGTTTGCCATTGCTTTCCTTCCCAGCAGTGACCATACTGGTCAGTGACCGTAGCCATTGTCTCCTCAAAAAAAAGGAGATCCTCTGCCTACCGTCGTGAAGGTGGAGACCATAACCTACAACTATCTGTCGGCTGCTCTCCATCTTCATCCACCACCTGCACCCATGGCTTCACGTAACCCTGATCGGGGGGCTAAACGGGTACTCCACCTTGCCCAAGGGTGTCCCGTAGGCTAGCGGAGGGAAGGAGGCGCCTTACTTCTCCTTTGATAGGGGATACCCCTACCCCGCTACGCTGTAGTTCAGCCATATAGATTTTGTCCCTAGTCAGTTTCTGACTATTTAGGGTTGCTCGCCAGTGAATAAATACTTTCATCTAGCTGGTGGGGCACCCCGACTTATGACACTCTGGACCACTGGCTGAAGACCTTTCTAAGTATATTTGATAAGCATGTTCCATTTAAGGAAGTTCGTGTTAAACATCGCACTAAGCTCCCGTGGATCACACAGGAGGTGGCTGAACTTATGAGAGACCGGGACAAGGCACATAACAATAAAGATCTAACTATGTACCGTAGTTTGAGAAACAAAGTTCAATATGTTATTCGAAAGGAAAAGAAAATCTATTTTAGGAACTTAATAATATATAAAACCAACACTAAAGATATATGGAAAGCAATTAATACTTTGACAAACATACACAAATCATCACAATCATTACCATCAAATCAGGTTACATGTGATCAATTCAGTAGATTCTTTTAGTCCGACATAAACCAACTGAAGACTGCAATACCAGATGCGCCTCATGACATATCTTTATTATCATCATTCTGTGATAACAAATCCTATGGAGACATTCCCTCCAACATACCACTAATGACAACCACTGAAGTATTTACTCATCTCAGTAACCTAAAAAACAATAACTCATCAGGACTAGATGGAATCAGTAATCGGATCCTTCGCCATGCTGCACCGGCGATCTGCGAGTCACTAACTTTTATATATATAATCAATGTCTCACCAAAGGTCACTTCCCATCAGCCATTAAAATCGCTAAAGTGTATCCTCATTTAAAAGCTGGTTCTTTAGACGATCGTCTCATGAGTAATTATAGGCCAATTTCCATATTATTCTCACTATCCGAACTGCTTGAAAAGCACATCCACAAAACAACACTAGAGCACTTAGTTCGCCACAAACTAATAATTGACAGTCAGTCAGGATTTCGGCCAAAATATTCTTGTCATACGGCCCTAACAAACATGATAACAAACTGGCATCAAAATATTAACAACAATACTCTATGTGGAGTGGTGTTTATAGACTTTAGAAAATCATTCGATATGATAGATCATACTATTTTAATTGAAAAACTAGAAACAATGAAAGTAAGTGTCAATATAGTGACATTAATAAAATCACTTTTATTAGACAGAAAGCAAGTAGTATCACACAATAAAGCTTTATCTCAAGCCATTACCATTAACATTGGAGTACCTCAGGGGTCTATTCTTGGCTCTCTTTTATTTGCAATTTATATAAATGATCTTCCCTTATATCTATCGTCGTCCTGCGATCTATTTGCAGACGACTGCACAGTATATACAAACGCTATTGATCATAATGTGCTAGAATTATCCTTGCAACAGGAAATAAATAATGTAGTTAACTGGAGTCATGCAAAGGGCATACAAATTAACATTTCTAAAACAAAGTCTATGTTAATAGGAACCAGGCAAAGACTTCACACGCTAAACTCGCAGAGAACTCTACAGCTGCACATTGGTTGCATGCCTATAGAAAGTGTAACCGAGCAGAAGGCACTAGGTCTTATCATAGATCAAAATCTAACCTTTAACTCATATGTTCATGCTCTCGTTACACAAATAGCCAAAAAAAGTATACCAACTTGCCAAAATAAAAAATTTCCTTGACGAAAACACAAGAAAGATATTCTATACTTCCCATATACAAACACATATTGATTACTGCTCCACAATCTGGGATGGATGCTCCAAATCAATAACAAAACGCCTTTATTCACTCCAGAAAAGAGCAGTGCGTTTAATTAATGGTGAAAAGCTTACCGACAATTCTAACCTACATAAACATCTTCGGTTACTGCCACTCCACAAACACCTACTTTTAAACAAGACCAAACTAATTCACAAAATCCTATTTCAAAATGCTCCAAGCTACCTTTGGCCATTGTTTAAATATAACGTAAGACATAGCGAACGACTAAATATACTTCATGTCCCAAAACCTAGGATAGACTTATATAAAACAAGCTTAGCTTACTCTGTCGCTCAGTTGTGGAACAATCTTCCACAGGAAATCAAAGACACCACCAGTCATTATACATACATTCGCAACCTGTTTGAACACTACCTCAGTACAGACTACATACCCCCATAAAACAAAACACAAAAAAAAACAATAATAATGGTAACTTATCTCAAACGACAACTAGCCAAAAAACATTCCCATATGTATGGCAAGTTACACCCTCCTTAGGTATTTATAATGCCCATGTTAAACACTGCCTCAGTGAGTCATTTGTTATTGATTATTTTTCATGCGTTTCAATGCTATTGTTCTTTTTTTTGGGGGGTCAAATTTTGCTTCATAAATGATGTTGAATGAAAGAATGTATGAGAGGAAATAGAGAAGAAGGGCAGAATGTCAGACGGGCCTGCGTGCCCAATTCTTAACCCTTTGAAAATAAAGACTTTCGTTCGTTCGTTCACTCTGACGCTCTAACAAATCCACCACTCTAATAATCAACAACTCTAATACTCTATCAATCTAACACACCATAACTCTAACACACCACTCTTACACTCCATCACTCTAATATTCAACGACTTTTATACTCCGCCGCCCCACAACTAAAGCTCACAATGTACAGTATTCCAAAGACGTTATGTCCTTGCAGACTCCCAAATTTCTGCCTCCACACGACCTGTATCAGATATCACATGGGCTGACATTACCCGCCCAATTAGCCGTCATTACTTAATGAATCCAGTGTCGCGACAGGCATGGGGCCGTGGGCGGCTAATGAGCACGGGCAGTTGAGACAAGACTGTGAGCGACCAGCAGTTGAGCGAGCAGGTTCGTGTGAGCACTCACGAGGACAATGGTCATTAGTCACGTACTTAGTCATGTGACATTTCCAGCAAGAGCTGTCACCAAGACAGCAGTAGTGGCTACCCATGGAAAACCCACGTTCGGCGGGACCTAGTGACTCAGTACGTGATGAGGGTACAGGGAGAAAGGTCCAAGTTCCAAAACCTACCGATGAGCTGTCTGAGAGAGGTAATTTTGTGCAGACCTGCAGGCTGGTATGTGTTAATTGTTGTGGAATTTCTTCTCCGTCGCACACTGAGTCACAGGAAATATAACCAGCATACACACGCACACAGACACACGCACACAGACACACACACAGATACCCACACACACTGAATCACAGGACATATAACCAGCGCATAAGCACACACACACACAGACACACTCACACACACCCACTGAGTCACAGAAAATATACTAAAACACACACACACACACACACACACACACACACACACATACATACACACACACAGTTACGAACGAACTTTATTTTTAAAGGGCCACACATTGGGCACGCAGACCCGTCTTATATTCGGCCCTTCCAATCGCTCCTGTTTCGTTCATCAATTATCTATTGTGCATGTTACATTCACATAGGTAAAAACCTGTCAAAAGAAAGTTGTGAACATAAACAATGCAAATTACCATGTCACGAGACAGGCAGGTAGGCAAGCAAGTAGACACACGTACACACGCACATTCATACATACCTGCATACATACTTACATCATTTACACAAACTCTCACCCTTTTTCAACCACACGCACGCAAAGAAACAAATACATACACAGACACGCATGCATACAAGACACACACGAAGACACACACGCATAGAGACACACATGCCATTAATTGTATCACACAAACACAAACACACACACGCACACACACACCGCCATTACGTCCTACATACAGTGATACCAGAAACACTTGAAAGAAGGACAACCCGGTGCACACCAAATCCCCCCCTCCTCCCCATCCACCAACCCACGCATACACGAAAGACAACATACACACACCAAACAAACAAAAACACACACACTAACCACCCATCAGGGGTGGGATATTTCCGGACAGTGCACGGAGTTGCACCTTCAGACGTTCAATATATCGACCACTCGACGCTACCGCGGAAGTGATGAGAGTAGCGGAACTGAGCACTTCACTTCTAGCACACACATGAAACACGGCCTGGCCGCGCACTTACAACCGTTTAGAGCACGCGAAACCATCAAAGGAGGACGGCTGCAGTACTCCCATCACCAGTACTCCCATAGATATATCTATATTTGATGAGGTCTATCGGAGCGGACTCCCTGCTGGCACCGACCCACACTCAGCACAGTTTATAGACAGTTATTATCATTCAGCTATCTCAACCCCTGGCGTTGAGTTGAGACTGTTGTGTAGGTCATGCATACCCAAACCACCTGTGGCCGTGTTATAATACCAAATTCCTGGATACTTGATGCAGGCCAAGATGGAGGGAAGCGTCACCAGATAGCCAGCCGGCGATAAGGTCAACTCCAGGCAGATAACTCGATATACCTCCTGGACGGGGCGCAGACATCTACTGCCCCTAATGCAATGTTTTAACCTCCCAGTACCAGCCCGACCCGGACAGATTCGATTTATTACTTGTTTCTGGCCGACAAATTTTACCGCCCTTGTTGTCGGGGCAGTCGCTTCACGTAGTTATGGAGATGAAGACGGAAGAGCCTGGAGACCTGGTAGGTCAAGGAAAAGGTCATTGACTGTATATTTCACGTTTTAGTTCAGCAGTCAGCATCATCATGTGTATAAGTCAACTGGAGGAGGCGTTCACGCTGTTTCTCAATGTGGGTCTTATATGATCTTCATTAACATTATTGAATGATATATTCCTCCACGCCAGACCATCAACACCATTAAATGATAAGAGGGTAAGTCAATAAATAAGTCACAAATGGCTGTAGAAAAATAACTAAATATGATAACAACTTGAAACCAGTTTATTTTTATACATACATTGTCCCTTTATTTCTCAGCATAATTTCTACCAACATTGATGCATTTATCCCATCGTTTTATCAGTCCTTCCAAACCAGCTCATAGAACTGCGTGCTCTGTTTTCTAAACCATGTATTCACTTCACATTCAACTTTGGCGTCATTCGTGAAATGTCTCCCGCAAAGGTGGGTTTTCAGTGGACCAAAAAGGTGGAAATCGCTAGGGGCTAAGTCGGGGCTGTAAGATGGATGTTCCAGAACTTTCCACCTTAGTTGGTTAATTTTCTCCTGAGTTAATCGAGCCGTATGTGGTCTGGCATTGTCATGAAAAAGCAACACTCCTCTAGTCAGCAGTCCTGGAAATTTCAATCGATCATGCATTGTGCTGTATGCTGAACCATGTGAGCAGCCTATTGCAGATGCTACAGAGTCTATCGTTACTCACCTGTCACTTCTAATCACCTATTCCACCCGCTGCACGGATGTTTCTGTTGCAATCTCAACAGGACGACTAGATCGGATTTCATCAACAATTTTCCGTGAGAAAATTTTTCTACCCAGCTATGCACCGCTTTACGGGACAAAAACGTGTCAGCATAAACAGGAAGTATTTCCTTATGAATGTCCTTTTTGTCCCCCCCCTAAAAAAAATATGCACAACAGCACGTTGCTCTTTGGTTGTACACTCCGTAAGTACAGTCGCCATTTTGTTTATGCGCTGCACATGCGCATGAGACAACTAGCGCCACCTGACGAACGGTAATATAAAGTTTGATGTTGCTGTCACCTAATGGCACCTGTAGAAAACACCAACTAGCCTACATTTACCTGCCATCCTACAGAACTGTGTGACTTACTTATTGACTCGCCCTCATATATTCCTCCACGCCAGACCATCAACACCATTGAACGATATTCCTCCTATCCCACCAAGCAGCATTTCAGTGCATGTTCCCCTGCTTCTCCAATAGCCAATAGCTGATATTACGAATGGTCACGAGGTCTTCCACTTCCTCGCTTTCCATTATATTACTATTAAACACTGTCTGTCGCAGTGTCGTGGTTAGCAATATGTCCTATACAGGACATCGCAGTCAACCAGCTTATTTATTGACTGTATCTTATTTTCTCTGCAATGTTACGTCCAGTAGTTTGTGACTTCTTTCTGACAAGTAGACGCATATACTATTGTGAAAATCAACGCAACGCGACCGACTCCTAAACTTATACTCAATATTCCTACAAATGTATTCTACAACAGGTATTAAACTCGGATACCAACCTGGCAACTGATAGAGTGACTGCCGCGACGCGGCCACCCCATCCTCTCCTACCCCCATCCCCTCCTTCCAACTGTTGGGAACACCACACTTAGTGTTAGCTGAATATCCTGGCCTTGAACTCTGACATTTACATACCCCAGTTCAATCAAATGGTTGTGTTTGTCAAACTGTATGTCTGTATGTTTGTATGTCTGTATTTCTGTATGTGTGAATGCATGTATGTCTGTATGTTTGTATGGCTGTATGTCTGTATGCCTGTATGTCTGTATGTCTGTATGCCTGTATGCGTGTATGTCCATATGTCTGCATGTCTGTGTGTGTGTGTGCATGTCAGTATGTCTGTATATCTGTATATCTGTATGTCTGCGTCGGATATTTTTGTTGGGTCAACCCCAAAGAGGTAGATGATACCGAAGTTCCTCTTTCCCAGTGTGATCCTGCCCGTTATAATTATCTTAACTTTCAATGGCTCAAATGCTTGAGTCCATAACTAAAGTCTCGGAGAACCAAGGAATTCCTCCAGGAAACTAAGGAGAAGTTTCCCCGAATAACAAGTTCCTTTTTGGGGGTTCCTTGCCTCTCATCTCTCAGCTAAGTAATTAATATCTATGGTGTGTTTATTTAAACAACTTAACAATGACCAAAAAAATAGCACTCAAGAGAGGAAATGACCTCCTTTTCATGACTTAATAATTGTGTTATGGATCGTTAAATTCATAAAACACCAATCCAATTCACAACAAAGGTCATATACATATATATCATTATAACTATTTATAACCTTGATTCCTCGACCATTCAGTTCATTAACATCAACCATAGTACAGTTCTTCAGTGCTAGTGACTATCCATCTTCCTTTGGGGTAGGTTAAGTCTGAAACTGGGTATGCCCTCAGGTTGCTCTATTCCAGAGTTCTTGGATCCCTGTGGCAAATAGTCTCCTGAAATTATGAATCTTTCTTTTCTCTAGAGTGCTGATTTTCCAGGTATTAATAGGATAGTGGCTCTAGGTCTCTCCACCTTCAGGTACAAGAATAAGTTCTTTATGTTCAATCAATCAATCAATCAATCAATCAATCAATCAATCATGTGCCATGCCGGAAAGCGTGGGCGGTCATGACTCGCCATTTCACTCGATCACCAGAGTTGTGGATCAGCTCAGTGTTCCTGTATCGTCCATGCCATATGACCAAGCCATCCAGGTATTTTCCTCTCGGTCTTCCTTTTGGTCTTTTCCCTTCGATCTTGCCAGATGTCACTAAGTTCTCCAACCCATTTCTTCTCATTCATTGGCACCTTTCCGTCTTGACAGACGATAGTTTCGTACATCGTGCTTCTCTCTCTCTCTCTCTCTCTCTCTCTCTCTCTCTCTCTCTCTCTCTCTCTCTCTCTCTCTCTCTCTCTCTCTCTCTCTCTCTTTCATCATGTTCCTCTTGTACCTTGCGGTGTCGAGGTGAAGTATAAACTTCGTGAGAGTGCCCGGTTATGGGCTTAATAACTACGAATCATGGCGGTGGCGAGTGTGGCTGGTAAGGCCAATTCTTGCTCCAAATGTTTGCCCACAGTAGATGCATGTGAAAACATCGTCATTTCCACCATTGTGCACCATCTTACGTCTCTCACGCTATGTGTGTTCTTTATCTGCAATCATTTTCTCCTTTGCCTTTATTCCATTTCTGATAGTTGTCCTCCATGCAACACGTTCAGCGGCGACGTGCTCCCAATGTGCATTATCAATGCCTGTATCAATCATGTCCCGCTTACACACATCTTTGTATCGTAGTAGAGGCCGACCCTGAGATCTCCTACCCGTCTGTAATTCACCAAAAAAAGATGTCCTTTGGTATTCTAACATCATCCATCCTCCTAACATGTCCTATCCATCTAAGTCTACGAAGACTGAGCATGGAATATACTGTCACACAACCTGATCTTTCCAATACTTCAGTATTTGTGATTTTGTCTTGCCACTTAATACCAAGAATTCTTCGCAGACACCGCATATGAAAGCTGTTTAAACGTTTCTCTTGGTGTGAGTAAGTTGTCCAGATTTCACTGCCATAAAGAAGAGTACTAAGGACACAGGCTTGGTAGACGACGACTTTTGTTTTGGCAGTAAGTTTCCTGTTCTCCCAGACTCTTTTTGCTAACATGTTCATTGTTGTTGCTGCCTTGCTAATCCTGATGTTGATTTCCTGATCGAGGGATAATTTGCTATTTACCTCTGATCCTAGATATGTAAAATGGTCTACTATCTCCAGTGTGGAGTCGTCAATAAAGATTGATGGTACACCGTGTGCACCTTGTGACATAATCTGTGTCTTCTTTTTGTTAATTGTTAAACCAAATTCAGAACAAGCATTGGAGAATGCAGATAGTAGATGTTGTAATTCTTCCTCAGAGTGGGTCGTAATCGCAGCACCATCCGCAAAAAGCAACTCTCTTATTAGTACCCTCCTAATTTTGGTCTTGGCCTTCAATCTCTGAGCATTATAGAGGCCACCATCTGAGCGTGAGTGAATGTATGTACCGGCATCCTGATCACGAAAGACTTATTTCAGTACAAGTGTGGGACGCAGAGGTGTTTCCAAGGCACCAGGGCCGGGTTATATACTGGCCAAGACCTATTGACGCGTCCTCGTCGAGCGTCCTGGGCAACAGGCCCCTTCGGGGTCCTGGCTAAAGTCAGTAGGATCGCCGATTCCTCCGAAGTCGGAGAGTGTCTGCCTGTACGGCGAGGAACCACCAGTCTGCACACCAATAATCCAGACATGGGACAACGGATACTCACGCAAAACTCAGGTCCTGTATGACATCACACTGATGTTGGACAACAGGATGCCTTCATCCGACATACAGGACTTCGCGTTGGAGCTCAAGCCAACGAACACAAGCAAGCAAGCAAGCAGTACAAGTGAAAAGTATATCCCAAATTGGGTTGGGGCTAGTACATAGCCTTGCTTAACTCCACTCTTGATTTCAAACTCTTCTGAAGTTGAGCCATCACACTTGATTATACCCTTCATGCCTGTGTGGAACGATTCCACAATGGACAGAAGAGTTGGTGGGCAGCCAATTTCTTGTCATAACATGTCCAAAAAATGTTGACTGTCTACGTCTAATTTCTCGAATCAATTTACGATTGTCATTTGTCTCCTGTAGTACTTGGTCATTGGTTTTTCTGTCTGTCCATGGCTTTCCTTGCATTGTCCTCAGAAACCACATTTCTGCAGCCATCTGATGTTTTTCAGCTTGACTGCTCATTGTCCAAGTTTCACATCCATATAAAAGAATAGGCTCTATGTATCCCCTCAACATTCTTTTTCTCGTTTCAATTGACATCTTTTTATTGGTCATAATGATTTTCATCTTGCTAAAGGCAACTTTCGCCATGACGATCCTTGTTCTAATCTCTTCCAGGCATCTCCCATCAGATGTTATGACTGTTCCGAGATAATTGTACCGATTCACTTGTTGATGAATATTCCCATTTACTTGTATATTACATTGTGGTATTTTGTTCTTCCTAGTAACTACCATAATCTGTATCTTTTTACAATGTAATTAAATTTTTTTACAATTTAATTCTAACCCCAATTGCTTACTGTGTACAACAACCGCATCTACTAATTATTGTAGATCCTGCGCATTGTCTGCAATCAATACGGTACCATCTGCATATCTAATGTTATTGATGTTTCGTCCTCCAATGCTGATTCCATTTCTATCTTCTACATTTCTGAAAACATTTTCACTGTATAGGGAAACAAGATCTGGAGACATTACACATCCTTGCCTAACACTTCTCTTAATAGGCTGATATTGTCCCACTTCATTATCAATCCTTATGGCAGCTTGTTGTTTCCAATATATGTGTTGTATAAGTCTAATGTATTTCCCATCAATATGTAGATCTGCAAGCATATCCACCAAGTTGACATGTCTAACTCTATCAAAAGCATTTGTGTAGTCAATAAAGCAAAGATGAATATCCTTGTTTACTTCGATAAAAAAATGTTTGCATATCCTTTACAGGACATCGCTGTCAACATCAGCATCTTTCAGCTGATCGTTGATTTCTTGGCAAGATTACGCACAGTAATTTGCCATTGCTTTCTGAGCGGCCGGCTCACATACCCCATAAGTTACCGACACGATTAGAACCACTGCTGATTCTCACCGTCGTCACGTTAATTACGAGAGGATACGAGATTACGGAGAAAAGTCGCTAACCTCTAGGCCAGGAAGCCGGCCTCTATAGCACGTTCAATAACTGTTCGCAGCATATACACAGCATTTACTGTACCCTTTCCTTCTACAAACCCACATTGTTCTTCCCATATTTCAGGTTGTATTTTCTTCCTCACTCTTTGCATGATAATTCGTAGCAAAATCGTTGTGATGTGACTCATTATACTAACTGTTCTATGCTGATCACATTCCAAGGCTCCTGATTTCTTTGGGGTTGCAATAAATACAGAATTACATAATTCAGAAGGTATATCTCCTGTATCATATAATGTGTTCAGCAGTCTTCTGAAGCTTTAATCATTTCTGTTGTGATGTTATCTGCACAGCTTTCATATGCTTAAGAACATTTCGAACCTCCATCTTCAAAATTGGCGGTCCTTCATTATAAAATCTAATATCATACTGTTCCTCTTTGTTATCATCATAAAGGTTTTTCACATAATCTGTCCATACATGTAGAATCTGATCTTTTTCTATTATGATTTTACTATCTTTAGTTTTTAGACAGCCTGATGATGTACTTGTTCTTTTATTAGTAAGTTCCTGAAATCTTTTGTGCACTAATTTGGTATTTTGACTGTTGTGTTGTTTTTTAATTTCTAAGCACATTTCATCAAGCCATGCATCTTTTTCCTCCTTACATAAAATTCTGAATTATCTGTGAATTTCTTCATATTGGCAGAATTATTTTTGTTGAATCTTTTTGTTTCCATTAGGTATAAAATTTCTTCAGTCATCCATTTCTTACGACCCACCTTCTTTACTTTTGGAATAGTTGTTTCTTCAGCATTCTTCAACATTTCCCATTGATCATCCACATCCTGGAATAGGATCACTAGATCAGACAATATATAAAATCTATTCCGTACTTCTATGTTGAATTTGTTTTGTATTTCCTTGTCATTACTCAATGTACACAAATCATATTTAGTGTTTCTTGTTATATACTTGACTTTCTTCAACTTTATCCTCAATGTTCCTGTAAGTAATCTGTGGTCACTATAACTATCAGCACTGGGGACTGTTTATGCTATTGTTAACGCGTTTTTAAATCTTTTGCTCGCAGTCAGGTCTTAGTCAGATATGACTGAGCTACCGTATGACAGTAGACGGTACTACCTGCTTTCTGTCAGCGCCGAATGTTGGGCGGCGCTTACCAAACCCGACACCCCACATTGTGCCAACGGCTTCGGGCGGAAGAGCGCAATTGGGAGGGTACAAGCCTTATCCTTGTGCGAGGAAATGCAACCCAAAGACAAAATAAGTCATGGCAGGGCAGACCAGGCCCTAAGCCTTGGCTGGCAGCTGGTCTAGGATCGAAGCTCCGACAGGCGGACCGTTAGAGCATTGCTTTGCTGATCCGGCAGCTTCTGCGGCTTGTCTTGTTCCAGATGTATAGGTGTTAACTTTCCTCTGGAGTGAACTAGGCAGGCCGAGAGAGGGATCATGCTGCATGGGCAACACATGGTTTCTTTATTTTTGCCCAGACTTTGTGCTATAGAGAGGCAATAACTCCATCCCCGGTCTTAACCGGTCTCGGAATCAAAGCGAGAGGCAACTGTTACGGGTTATAAGTCCTTGTCAGTTGGCGTAGACATGGGGCGCCACGCGTTGCCTCTGATGGTGGGAGACACCTACAGGTGTCACTGATCAGCTACCGCCAGCCTCGAGCTGGGCATCCCCCGGCCAGTTGAGTGCTGATCCGCCACAGCCTGCCTGCTTCAATTGGTGCTTGGGGCTAGGACAAAATCTGAATCGCAGGCTGTAAAACCAATGCACCACGTACTAATAAAAAAGAATAATAGAAACCTCACAGAACCTGGAACGCGAGAACCATGTGTCCAGGATTTTCCACTGATTTGACAAATATTGACGATGTGAGAAAAACGGCTGTGATTGATGCTGAACTCAATCGTCTTAACATTGATATTGCTGGCCTGCAGGAGACTCGCCTCGCTGAGGAAGGGTCACTCAGGGAAAACACTTACACCTTTTTTTGGAAGGGAAGAGGGCAGGCAGAAAAAAGGCAACATGGTGTGGGCTTTGCAGTGAAGAATTCGCTACTGGGAATGATTGATATCCCAGCTGGAGGTAATGAAAGATTATTATCACTGCGCTTGGCAACCTCTTGTGGATTTGCCACCATTCTCACTGCTTATGCACCGACACTTGCTTCCTCTGATGATGTGAAGGATACGTTCTATGAGCAAGCAGCTAGACTCTGCGATCAAGGCGGTTCCAAAATCAGACAAAATTTATATGCTCGGTGATTTCAATGCTCGCGTGGGCAAGGACTCGAGTTCATGGCCAGTGTGCCTTGGAAAATACAACATCGGTCGCATGAATGATAATGGGCAAAGGCTACTGGAGCATTGCACTAGAAATGACCTATGTATTACAAACTCCTTTTGTAAAACAAAAGAGCTGCATAAGGTCACATGGAAACATCCAAGATCCGGCCATTGGCATCAGCTGGACTTCATTATCACACGGAGACAACATCTGAACCATACATCATTAACTCGACGTTACCACAGTGCTGATTGTGATACAGATCATTCTTTGGTTGTTGCAAGGGTTAGACTGAGACCAAAGAGAATCTACACAGCTAAACACAAGTCTAGCCCCAGGATTATTATTAACACTCACGATCCTGGAAAGTGCTTTGAATTTCAACAGCAACTTGAAGACGCGATCGATGATACATCAGAAAATTGTATAATAAATGATAAATGGAGTAAATGATTGATTGATTGATTGATCTAGGAACCGACATCACAGCATTCGGGACATTCCCATGGAGTAAAGATCAAGTCTACCCCGAATCACAGTGCGGCTTCCGTCAGAACCGGTCTACCATTGATATGATATTCTCATTGCGACAGATGCAAGAAAAATGCCGGGAACAAAATCAGCCACTGTTTATTGCCTTCATTGACCTCACAAAGGCATTCGATTTGGTCAGTCGTGAGGGTCTGTTCAAAGCACTAAAGAAGATTGGCTGCCCACCAACTCTTCTTTCCATTGTGGAATCGTTCCACACAGGCATGAAGGGTATAATCAAGTTTGATGGCTCAACTTCAGAAGAGTTTGAAATCAAGAGTGGAGTTAAGCAAGGCTGTGTACTAACCCCCACCCTCTTTGGGATATACTTTTCACTTCTACTGAAATATGCCTTTCGTGATCAGGATGACGGTATATACATTCACTCACGCTCAGATGGTGGCCTCTATAATGCTCAGAGATTGAAGGCCAAGACCAAAATTAGCAGGGTACTAATCAGAGAGTTGCTTTTTGCGGATGATGCTGCGATTACGACCCACTCTGAGGAAGAATTACAACATCTACTATCTGCATTCTCCAATGCTTGTTCTGAATTTGGTTTAACAATTAACAAAAAGACGACACAGATTATGTCACAAGGTGCACATGGTGTACCATCAATCTTTATTGACGACGCCGAACTGGAGATAGTAGACCATTTTACATATCTAGGATCAGAGGTAAATAGCAAATTATCCCTCGATCAGGAAATCAACATCAGGATTGGCAAGGCAGCAACAACAATGAACATGTTAGCAAAAAGAGTCAGGGAGAACAGGAAGCTTACTGCCAAAACAAAAGTCCTCGTCTATCAAGCCTGTGTCCTTAGTACTCTTCTTTATGGCAGTGAAACCTGGACAACATACTCACGCCAAGAGAAACGTTTAAACAGCTTTCATATGCGGTGTCTGCGAAGAATACTTGGTATTAAGTGGCAAGAAAAAAATCACAAATACTGAAGTATTGGAAAGATCAGGTTGTGTGACGGTGTATTCCATGCTCAGTCTTCGTAGACTTAGATGGATAGGACACGTTAGGAGGATGGATGATGGTAGAATACCAAAGGACATCTTTTTTGGTGTATTACAGACGGGTAGGAGATCTCAGGGTCGGCCTCTACTACGAAACAAAGATGTGTGTAAGCGGGACATGATTGATACAGGCATTGATAATGCACATTGGGAGCACGTCGCCGCTGAACGTGTTGCATGGAGGTCAACTATCAGAAATGGAATAAAGACAAAGGAGAAAATGATTGCAGATAAAGCACACACAGAGCGTGAGAGACATAAGATGGTGCAAAATGGTGGAAGTGACCATTTTTTCACTTGCACCTACTGTGGGCAAACATTTGCAGCAAGAATTGGCCTTACCAGCCACACACGCCACCGCCACGGATCGTAGTTATTAAGCCTTTTTGAAGCACAATGTACCAAACTATCGTCTGTCAAGACGGAAAGGTGCCAATGGAGTAAACTTAAGGAAACTATTTCTAAAACAGCGGTAGGGGTTTACGGCACTGTGGATCATAAGAGGCAGTACTGGTTTGCGGCAAACAGCCAGATACTGCAGCCCTTGATTGATAAAAAGAAGATAGCTCTCTTAAGAAACAAGGAAAGACCAACGCGTAACACGAGTGAGCTGAAGCAAGCGAGGAAGGATGTACAAAAGGCTGCCAGGCAGTGTGCGAATGACTATTGGATCAAGTTATGTGAGTCCATTCAAATTGGAAGTTATAAAGGAAACATAAGAAGCATGTATGAAGGGATAAAGAAAGCCTGTGGTCCAATGATCAAAAGAAGTGCACCGCTGAAAACCTTGACTGGAGAAATCATCACTGATAAGAAACAACAGATGGATAGATGGGTCGAGCACTATTTAGAACTTTACTCAAGTGAGACCAAACTAGCGGATGATGCCCTCAACGCCATAGAGGCCCTGCCAACTCTTGATCACCTGGACACACTTCCCACTATAACAGAAGTTAAGTGTGTTATAAATGAGCTTGCATCTGGCAAGGCTTCAGGTAATGGTGGGATTCCAATAGAGGTAATCAGGAGTGAGCAAGACACACTCGCTGTACAGATCCACCAGCTAATAGAGCTATGCTGGCGAGAAGGACAAGTCCCACAGGATTTCAAAGATTCAAACATCATAACGCTGTACAAGAACAAGGGCGATCGTAGCGACTGCAACAACTATAGGGGTATCTCACTTCTGTGTATTGTTGGGAAAGTATTTGCCAGAATTGTCCTGCGCAGACTTCAAGTCCTGGGAGATCAAGTCTACCCCGAATCACAGTGCGGCTTCCGTCAGAACCGGTCTACCATTGATATGGTATTCTCATTGCGACAGATGCAAGAAAAATGCCGGGAACAAAATCAGCCGCTGTTTATTGCCTTCATCAACCTCACAAAGGCATTCGATTTGGTCAGTCGTGAGGGTCTGTTCAAAGCACTAAAGAAGATTGGCTGCCCACCAACTCTTCTGTCCATTGTGGAATCTTTCCACACAGGCATGAAGGGTATAATCAAGTTTGATGGCTCAACTTCAGAAGAGTTTGAAATCAAGAGTGGAGTTAAGCAAGGCTGTGTACTAACCCCCACCCTCTTTGGGATATACTTTTCACTTCTACTGAAATATGCCTTTCGTGATCAGAATGACGGTATATACATTCACTCACGCTCAGATGGTAGCCTCTATAATGCTCAGAGATTGAAGGCCAAGACCAAAATTAGCATGGTACTAATCAGAGAGTTGCTTTTTGCGGATGATGCTGCGATTATGACCCACTCTGAGGAAGAATTACAACATCTACTATCTGCATTCTCCAATGCTTGTTCTGAATTTGGTTTAACAATTAACACAAAGAAGACACAGATTATGTCACAAGGTGCACATGGTGTACCATCAATCTTTATTGACGACGCCGAACTGGAGATAGTAGACCATTTTACATATCTAGGATCAGAGGTAAATAGCAAATTATCCCTCGATCAGGAAATCAACATCAGGATTGGCAAGGCAGCAACAACAATGAACATGTTAGCAAAAAGAGTCTGGGAGAACAGGAAGCTTACTGCCAAAACAAAAGTCCTCGTCTACCAAGCCTGTGTCCTTAGTACTCTTCTTTATGGCAGTGAAACCTGGACAACTTACTCACGCTAAGCGAAACGTTTAAACAGCTTTCATATGCAGTGTCTGCGAAGAATACTTGGTATTAAGTGGCAAGACAAAATCACAAATACTGAAGTATTGGAAAGATCAGGTTGTGTGGCGGTGTATTCCATGCTCAGTCTTCGTAGACTTAGATGGATAGGACATGTTAGGAGGATGGATGATGGTAGAATACCAAAGGACATCTTTTTTGGTGAATTACAGACGGGTAGGAGATCTCAGGGTCGGCCTCTACTACGATACAAAGATGTGTGTAAGCGGGACATGATTGATACAGGCATAGATAATGCACATTGGGAGCAAGTCGCCGCTGAACGTGTTGCATGGAGGGCAAACATCAGAAATGGAATAAAGACAAAAGAGAAAATGATTGCAGATAAAGCACACACAGAGCTTGAGAGACGTAAGATGGTGCACAATGGTGGAAATGACGATGTTGTCACATGCACCTACTGTGGGCAAACATTTGCAGCAAGAATTGGCCTTACCAGCCACACTCGCCACCGCCATGGATCGTAGTTATTAAGCCTTTTTGAAGCACAATGTACCAAACTATTGTCTGTCAAGACGGAGAGGTGCCAATGAAATCTTCCGCTAATCAGAATGTAGTCAATCTGGTTTCTAATCCTACTATCAGGACTCCTCCATACCTATAATCTTCTAGGGTGTTGCTTAAACCAGGTGATTCCTACAATCATTTCCTGTTCTTTTGCCCACTCTACGAGTCTGTATTCTCTTTCATTTCTCTCTTCTAAACCATGGTTTCCTACTGTGTATCTATCACCTTGATTTCCTACTTTTGCATTGAAGTCCCCTATTATGATGTTTATTTCTTAATTTTTACATTTCTTTAAGGCAGACTCTATGTCATTATAAAATTCCTCTACAGTGTCCTAACATTCCATGTTGCTAATTTTATTGTCTCTGTCCTTGTCTTGCGATGATCAATCTTTAGGCGAATCATAATGAACTAGGCACTTTTAAAGAGGTAGTTTGCCGGTGCTTTCCTCTATGGCAGTAACCATAATGGTCGGGTGACCGCAGCCATTGTTTCGCGAAAGAGATCCTCTGCCTGCCGCCACGAAACTTGAGACCATAACCAACAAATATCTGTCAGCTGCCCTCAAAATTTCATCCACCACCTGCCTTCCGTGGCTTCTTTTGAACACTTCCAATAAACGAATACGAAATAACACCACCTAATCCTCAGGAAAACACTAAACAGCGTTTCCCGAAGAATAAACGCTTCACGGTGTCGCCATTTTTACTTGTCCTAAATGTTTAGGGGAACTTCTTGCAGTTGTTGTTGTTGTTGTTGTTGTTGTTGTTGTTTTTGTTGTTGCTGTTGTTGTTTGAATATTGTTCTGCATCACTCTGTCCAGGTACTTCACTCAAAAGTCAGGTCTGGATCTAGATGGATCTGATAAGGACCTGAAATTCCAGCATCAAACATAAATCTACTGATATCACCAATATGAACATTAGAAATGTAAGACTGTAACACTTCCAAGAAAAAACAAGGAAAATAAATACAGTGAATGTTGATCCTATGGAAAAATAAACAAGGGAGGAAGAGAGTCTTGGTGTTCTTCTAATAGTATCAACCCTATGACTGGTCACTCTCCATCCAATCCTTCATTATATGGCACTCAAAGTTTAGACTACCAGATAAGCAGTGTCATCTTCACCCATGCCTGTCAGTCAGGGCCTCCAGGTTGAGTAATACATTGATCTATTCAGAATTTGTTACTTATGTTCACCATTCTCTATTGTTCATAATTAATTTCCATAGATATCCTTCCATTTAAAAGAAAAGATTCTCATACATTAAGGTGTCATAATCTCCCCTGTAGTTGTGCCGCGGCGTCGTTATCGGCGCCAGGCGAATACCATCCACCTGTCCACAGGTTCGCTGGTGAGCGGGACTAACCAGGCAGCGGTCAAGCCAGTACATGCGTGACGCAGGAAAATCCACGCAGGGACACGATCCCGCTTCGCAAGTGCTCACAGCGACATACGCCAGACAGGCTTGGGATTGTCGGACAGTACGGACGGGTCTGAGATAAGCTCGTATGACTGAGGTGTCTGAATGCCGATTGCTTGGAAACCTTGTGAGAAGACTGTGCGGCTGTGGTATAGGTCTGTGAGTGCATCTATTGTATTGATTCATTGACTAATTGTATTGTTGTATCGACATTGTAATGGCGAGATGCCTGATCAGATTGTGTTGCGTGTGAAGTGTAAATAAAGTATTTAACTTAGTGTTGCAGTGTGTCACGTCAAGTCATTCCGTGACTGTGTTTGTCTCACATGTGTTAGGTCACACGAGCCTTAATTACTGAACCTGACATGTGTGAACGTGGGTAGCTCGTCCTCATAGGATTTAAACAACTGAGATAAAAGTATGAACGTGAATTGTACGTGAACAGCTCATCTCATCTCTACCACCACCATTTTCTAATTTTCTGCTAATCCCATTCTTAGGTTGCCAAATTTGGATATTATTTCCAGATTACGTACAGATGCGAGCTCCGTGGCGATTGAGGCAGTATTACTACAGGAATATGACCATATTCTTCATCCTGTATATTACCTGAGCCGCAAACTAAAACAAAGAGAACAAAATTGGTCCACCCCTCAAATTGAGGCCCTTGCTCTTGTGTATGCAATTACGAAATTGTCCAGATTCCTCCTTGGGAGGCACTTTATAGTTGAAACCGACAATAGTTCGTTAACTATCATCACATCGGGAGCTCCGACCAACAACATGATTGCACGTTGGTCACTGTTGGTCCAAGATTACAGTTTCGAGGTCAGACATATTCCGGGAAATCAGATTACGTTAGCTGATCTTCTATCCCGATGTCCTGACGACACTCAGTAGCCTAACTACGTCTGAGTGCAATGTGTCAGAGCACTCAAATCACACAGCCATTAATGAAAGTGTTTCAGATAAGCTGTGCGAAATGTGTGATAGGGACGTGGTCCCATTGTAAATATAGTTTATATTTTAGAAATTAGTGTGATAATTGTAGTGTATACATGTGTAGAATGTGTTAGAAAGGAAACATTATTTATTGTAAATATTATGAACAATAACAAACAGTGCCACATGAGTTCAAAACTTACTGCAGTTGAACGATCTGAGTTATCCGTGGTACCTGCCAACCGGAGATGTTCCGATATATTTTAATCCGTGTGAAAGAAACTGTGACATTTAAATTTCCACAGAACACTTTAATCCATATGTTCCAACGAAATATTGAACTCACCAGCTGTGTCTAAGAACTGTGTATTCCTATCATTGCTACAACATCCATGCGGAACAACACTGTGTTAGTAACATCCGACCACATTAGCTGTGTGTGTACTTCCGGTAGTTAGAAATTTATTCAAAAAGTTAGCAGACGACAAACAAATGTTCACAAAGAAATGACTAATGTAAGACTCTTTGTGAACGCAAATTTATAATACACGAATTGTGTGTGAGGATTTTTCATTATTGTGATCTTAGAATCATAACTTGATTAACTTGTTCACAATAGCGACATCTAGTTCACTATTGTAAAGAAGCATCAATTTATGACGCTTAGAAATAAAGTAACAAATGTAATTTATTATTTTGAAAGTATGTTGAAAATTATCTCCCATGAATTTTGAATTGTTTCACAGATTACATCAAAGGGAAACAATTGTAATAGGTAATAATATGTAAGAGATAAAAACCACCTTCATGTTGCCAGATTGTCAACACTCCAGGATGACGTCAGCTAGGTATGGAAGAAATTGCCGAAGTTGTAGACCAACATGAGATGTTCCTACCAAGTCTGGGTTGGAGTCGCCTCATATCGGGACGGCTCGCAGTCTAACCTGACGTTTTCGGACGTGTTTGTAATTTTTGTTTATTTTTTGCGAGGTAGTTGCGTGTGTCGCTGTTGCTACCGGTCTGACTGTGTCATATTACAACTGACGTGATAATCCATTGAGAGGATTGTACTTGGGAGGTGTTACTTCTTGACATCATGTGAAAGTGTGTGGATATAACTTGCAATGCCTACGTATTTCAATGAAACCCAAGTCAAGTCACATGACAACTAATGGGAAGATTCTGACAGGGTTAAGATATTAACCCAAATTTACAGAGAGCACACATGAAAGGGTTTACCTTTCATGAATGGAAGGCGGGGAGAGTGTCATAATCTCCCCTGTAGTTGTGCCGCGGCGTCGTTATCGGCGCCAGGCGAATACCATCCACCTTTCCACAGGTTCACCGGTGAGCGGGACTAACCAGGCAGCGGTCAAGCCAGTACATGCGTGGCACAGGAAATCCACGCAGGGACACGATCCCGCTTCGCAAGTGCTCACAGCGAGATACGCCAGACAGGCTTGGGATTGTCGGACGGTACGGACGGGTCTGAGAGAAGCTCGTATGACTGAGGTGTCTGAATGCCGATTGCTTGGAAATCTTGTGAGAAGATAGGAGACTGTGCGGCTGTGGTATAGGTCAGTGAGTGCATCTATTGTATTGATTCATTGACTAATTGTATTGTTGTATCGACATTGTAATGGCGAGATGCCTGATCAGATTGCGTTGCGTGTGAAGTGTAAATAAAGTGTTTAACTTAGTGTTGCAGTGTGTCACGTCAAGTCATTCCGTGACTGTGTTTGTCTCACATGTGTTAGGTCATACGAGCCTTAATTACTGTTAAATGTAAGAACCTGACAAAGGTTTATAAGTCATTCCTAAATGCAATGTGTATTTGCTTATAACCAATATAAGTACAATGTGGCGGTCTCATACATTAAGGTTTGCACTTCATTCCTAAATGCAATGAGTATTGGTTTATAAACAATATAAGTAAATTGTGGTATCTTATCCTGTATAATATTCAGGTAAATTCCTCTTAATCAAAATGCTTTGGAGATATGCCGTTACCTCATAATCATCATTACCATATTAATAACCATATAGTCACCATAATAGTCATCATATAATCATGATTATCACACCATCATCATCATTACCATCATCATAATCATCATCATCATCATCATCATCATCATCATCATCATCATCATCATCATCATCATCATCATCATCATCATCATCATCATCATCATCATCATCATCATCATCATCATCATTATCATCATCATTATAATCATTATCCTCCAACAGACTTTACGTCATAAAACTATATGAGTGTAACATGAGTGATATGAAATACAGATGGGTGTCATGCTTAGAAGTGCACCAATTTATTAATTAGTGTTTCATCCACCACAAGTCAGGACACAAAACCATATGATTGTAACATGAGTTATAAGTGCTACAGTGTGGTGTTATGCTTAGGAGGGCACTAAATTATTAATTAGTGTATGAGTTGTCACTAACATTTTCTCCTCTGATAGGCAGGACATTATACTTCAAATTGCGTACTATCTGGTGATTGACTGATTTATCATATTCATTCTCAGTATGCCATTTCTCCTCACTCACTCCACCATCACTCATCAGAAACCACAACCATTCTGGCATGGATGAAAATTAGGCATATTGATGTGTCTCACAAATGATAAATTCACATATTCAATATCAGTGAAATCACAATGTAATCATCACATGAATCCACAATCAGTCAGCATAACTCATAACTTGCCAGGGTGATCATTAGGCATGGTTAGGTGACTTACACATGATAAATTCACATATTTAATATCAATGAAATCAGACTGGACTCGCCACATGAATGCTTCAACCGAATACACAAGATTACGATGCACAGCAAGAACTGTTTAACACACCATGTGCTCGTGTAATGTTTCTCTTACAAATTACACTAAGTCTTATAAATGTGATTGCACATGTAAAATAGTTCCGTACAACTGAATTAAATCTTATAAATCCTAAGTTAATCACAAACTCCTAAATCACTGTTGATTTAACTTACTTGCTGACGGAGTGAAATGTACAACCTAGGTTTAATATTTTTACATCCATAGAATCTACATAACTAGAAGAAAATCATCCACAATAGTTTTACATGTTGCAGTTTATCTATGACTCCGACATCTGAATAACGTGTTTTAGTCTCTCGGGAATTAAGTTCTTAATGACTAACCACATTGTTACAACACGTCACTTACCAACTTTTGGGAAATGATCACGACTAACATAATGTATATTATAATGTTCGTACCTTCACAAATTTAAGTGTCTTCTTCACGCTTATAACATCAGCAGATTCTAGATTCCCAGACTTGGTTTCGTTTTTCCAATTTCGCTGGCTGCACATTTATAGGCTGGTACTTCGTCTCTTCTCTTATTATAATTTTATAATTAGGGATAAGTTTGCATAAACTACCATGTCGGCAAGCTCAGTGGTCCTTCTTCTGTTACGTTGGTTCGTGAAGGCTCTTAGGTCTTTGTCTCAGTACACTGACTTTTTGCGGATTTGCTACGCCATTTTAAAGCATATCCTACCACGCTTGGGGCTATGACGTCATGACCAATGGCGAAGCTCCTTTCATACTATCTTAGGAATATTGCTACATGCGTATTCGTGCGTGTTGTGTGTCAGCCAGAACATTCGCAACTGCGAGCGCTAACAAGACAAGTCACCTGAACAAGTCAAGAAGCCTAATATAGGGGATAATGTCACCTTGCAAGAACACCAAACGACAAGTGGCAACCAAGATATGCAGCGTGGGAGCCGACAAGAAGACAAGCGGAGAGAATATACCTGCGAGCTGCAGCAAACAACAAGAACCTCAAGCAACCTCTAACGAAGTTACCACGAGGAAGGACTACGACAACCCACCACAAACAAAAGTCAAACCTACTGAGAAGCAGAGGGAGGGGAAGACACCAGAGTCGGAAACACCGACTCACCGACAAGCAAGTGGGCTGTCAAGCGTATCCAAGTGGAGCTATCAGACGAAGAAATCATGAAGCAGCTTCGAGAAGAGAATCTCCACATCCGATTCTTGAAGGCGGAGCGGCTCCTCACTTACTCCAAGATTTCTACAACATTGGTGGTGTTGACAACAGAGGGCAGCGAGATGCTGACCACAGTATTAATCAATAAGAAAATACAGCAGCCAGAGAGATTCATCCCAAGAGTCAATCAATGTTCAAGATGTCAGGGGGTCGGCCACAGCAGAGCAGCATGCCGCAGCAAAACGGAAATCTGCTGGTACTGCACCGATCACCACGCCTTCAAGGAGTGTCCGCTGGCGAAGCTGGATACGGACTTCCGAGCACCCAACAACAGAAGAAAGTGCTCCAACTGCCTGGGCGAGCATGGAGCTAGATACTTGGGCTGTCCGTACCTTCAAAGACACAGAGACGTCTTAAAGTTCGCCATCACCACAAAGACACCATATAAGGACGCAATGCGGAGGTACGAGACAGCCACGGGTATATCACTAGCTGAAAGAGATCAACTGCAAAACCAGATAGTCGAGTTGAAGAAGCAAGTCAAGACACTGCTGACGCCGACTCCATCCAGAGACAATGAGAAACCTCTGGCTGAAATAAAGGAGATCCATCAAAACATCAAGCAAGAAGTGGAACATATGGCACTGATAAAGAAGGAAAACGAAGAAATCCTACAAACCATTAAATCAGAACGAGAACTGCAAAAAGCTGAAATGGAACTTTCCCGAAACGAACCAACAGAAGCCATACAAGAAACTAAAGAGAAACCGCAAGATGAAAATCAATAGACTGAGCCTGAACCGCAAGCTAAAGAAAGCCAGCAGCCCAACCACGACGCCCGAGACATCCAAGGGGAAACCAATATCTCGCCAGACATCCGAAGAAAACCGAGATGAGCACCCTGATGACGATACGGGGAGGCCCCGGGGACCTACCTTGGAGGAGCTACTAGAATCGGCAAGGAGTCAGGAACTCAAGAGCAAGGAATTCAGAATGTGCTGGGAAGAAAAGGAAAGAAAGAAGCCTAAGAAACTCAGAAAACCGGTAGAATACCCAGACACATACTATGACTGTGATATCGACTTCGAGTACTATATAGACGACGGAGCGATGATCCCATGGTTGACCGCATAGGAAGAAATGGGAAGGCAAGAGAAATTCAAAAGGGAAAGTGAGAACAGGCGCAAGGAGGGGGGAAAAAACACACACCGAAAAGCTTCTACATGCAATACACTAAAAAGGAGGCAAAGGTACCAAATAAAAAGTCCTTATCCGGGAAGGTTAACCCGGTCAACAAATGCCCGCAGAAGTCGGATGTGTCGGCCTAACGGCGCAAGAACGCAGCTCTGCTGTAAACAGGCACAACGCAATCACATCCGGAAAAAAAACTCCGGATGAACGAAGAAGAAGAAGAAAAGTCCTTATAAGGACTGCAACCAGTCAAGCCAGACAAACCAGCAGCCTTCAGTAACAAAAGACACCACCAGAGGAGACGGGCACAAAAGACAGCCGCCACAACCCCCCCCCCCCCCCCCAGCTGAAGTCACAGACACAAACGCTTATGTAACGGGTCCGGGCGAGGACTCACTCGTAAGAGCGCACAAGACAAGAATCAGGGCTAAAATCCAAGAAAAACCACGGCTCTCAACAATAACCACCGCTGAGGAAGCAGGTTAGACGAGACCGAATTTGGAATGTTTTTTTTTTTAAACAGACAATTGGAATTGGTTTAGGAATCTGCGCGATTTCCACTTTGGTGATGTAAATGTATCCTTTTCTTAACTCACACGTTAATCCTTTCTTTCCTATACTTTTAAATTTAAGTATGTTGGTGATTGTTGGCGCTTGTTGTAAACTGGAGAGGTAGTGCGGGGAATTTAAAAACAGCGCTGTGACGGTTGGCAAGAAATATATTGTTTTGCGTATCCTTTACAGGACTTAGCTGTCAACAGCAGCATCTTTCAGCTGTCTGTTGATCTCTTGGCAAGATTACGCTCAGTAGTTTGCCATTGCTTTCTGAGCGGCCGGCTCAGTATCCCGCAAGTCACCAGCGGGGGTCGAACCGCCTAAGCTCTCGCTCCGCTGCGAGACTTTGCGTGATAAACGGGATTACAGAGAGAAAGTGTTGTAACCCCACAGCCAGAGAGACCGGCAGAAATATATTACAGTCTGTATATTTGTACGCCTGCATGTCAGCATGTCTGTATATCTATATGTCTGCATGTCTGTATGTCTGCCTGTCTGTATGTCTGTATGTCTGCATGTCTGTATGTCTGTATGTCTGTATGTCTGTATGTCTGCATGTCTGTATGTCTGTATGTCTGTATATATGTATGTCTGCATGTCTGTATGTCTGCCTGTCTGTATATCTATATATCTGCATGTCTGTATGTCTGTATGTCTGTATGTCTGTATGTCTGCATATCTGTATGTCTGTATGTCTGTATATCTGTATGTCTGCATGTCTGTATGTCTGCCTGTCTGTATATCTATATGTCTGTATGTCTGTATGTCTGCATGTCTGTATGTCTGTATGTCTGTATGTCTGTATGTCTGCATGTCTGTATGTCTGTATGTCTGTATGTCTGTATGTCTGCATATCTGTATGTCTGTATGTCTGTATATCTATATGTCTGCATGCTGTATGTCTGTATGTCTGTATGTCTGCATGTCTGTATGTCTGTATGTCTGTATGTCTGTATGTCTGCATATCTGTATGTCTGTATGTCTGTATGTCTGCATGTCTGTATGTCTGTATGTCTGTATGTCTGTATGTCTGCATGTCAGTATATCTGTATGTCTGCATGTCTGTATATCTGTATGTCTGTATGACTACTAGTCAGTATGCCTGCTTGTCTGTATGTCTGCGTGCCTGTATGTCTGCGTGCCTGTATGTCTGCGTGCCTGTATGTCTGCGTGCCTGTATGTCTGCGTGCCTGTATGTCTGCGTGCCTGTATGTCTGAATGTCTGCATTCTGTATGTCTGCATGATTTATGTCTGCTTGTCTGTATGTCTGAATGTTTAGGTGTCCGAATGTCTGCATGCCGATATGTCTGAATGCCTGTATGCTTGTATGTCTGCATGTCTGCATATCTTTATGTCTGCATGTATGCATGTCTGTATGTCTGCATGCCAGCATACTGTATGTCTGTATGTTTGTATGTTTGTATGTCTGTATGTCTGAATGCCTGTCTGTCTGTATGTCTGTATGTCTGAATGCCTGTATATCTGAATGCCTATATGTCTGCATGTCTGTGTGCCTGTATGTCTGCATGCCAGCATGTTTATATGTCTGTATGTCTGAATGCCAGTATATATGAATGCTTATATGTCTGCATGTCTGTATATCTGTGTGCCTGTATGTCTGAATGCCTGTCTGTCTGTATGTCTGTATGTCTGAATGCCTGTATATCTGAATGTCTGTATGTCTGTATGTCTGCATGCCTGTATGTCTGTATGCTTGTATGTCTGTATGTCTGTATGTCTGCATGCCTGTATGTCTGTATGCTTGTATGTCTGTATGTCTGTATGTCTGCATGCCTGTATATCTGTATGTCTGAGTGCATGTATATCTGTACGTCTGAGTGCATGTATATCTGTATGTCTGAGTGCATGTATATCTGTACGTCTGTCCGATCGCTTGCCTACCAGTTTCTGCCTTTCTATAGCTATTTATTATTGTCTGTCTAGCTATTTCTGTTTGTGTTCAGCTATTTTCTATTTTTCTGACAGATTTGTATGTCTTTCCGTGACTGTCTGATTGCCTGTTTAGCTGTTTGTGTCTGTCCATGTTGTCAGAATTGTCCGTCCTGCTGTTTATATGTCCATGTTGTCAGAATTGTCCGTCCTGCTGTTTATATGTCCATGTTATCAGAATTGTCCGTCCTGCTGTTTATATGTCCATGTTGTCAGAATTGTCCGTCCTGCTGTTTATATGTCCATGTCCTTCTAGTCTCCGCAAAATCATTTCCGTTTGTCTCTGCCATGGACTTATATGTCTCTTTGTTTGTCTGACTGCTTGTCTGAATGCCAGTTTACGTGCATTCATCTTCTTCCACACCGTTCGTGCCGAGAAAGACCCGATGTGCTGTGTCTGTTTGCAGCAAGGCTTCGATATACGTGGCCTTGAACCAACACATCCTGCCTGGAAAGGACAGTACTAATCGCTGCAATGACACTGTATTTTTCGTTATTCTGTTCTGTAAAGCTGCATTACTTTGTGTTATTTTATATTGTTTACATTTCCACAGCCGGTCTCTCTGGCTGTGGGGTTACAACAGTTTCTCTCTGTAATCCCGTTTATCACGCAGAGTCTCGCAGCGGAGCGAGAACTGAGGTGGTTCGACCCCCGCTCGTGACTTGCGGATACTGAGCCGGCCGCTCAGAAAGCAATGGCAAACTATTGAGCGTAATCTTGCCAAGAGATCAACAGACAGCTGAAAGATGCTGCTGTTGACAGCTAAGTCCTGTAAAAGGATACGCAAAACACACACACATTTCCACAGCTTTACCGCAGTTACACTAATTTTATTCCTGGGGAAATGACCAACACAAGATCCGGCAGGCAGATCATTGGGAAATAGCCATCACAGGATCCGGCAGACAAATCTTGGGGATTTAACCAACACAAGATACGACAGACAGATCGTGGGAAAATAACCAACACAAGATCCGACAGACAGATCTTCGGGATTTAACCAATACAAGATACGACAGACAGATCTTGGAGATTTAACCAACACCAAGATCCGACAAACAGATCTTGGGGATTTAATCAACACAAGTTACGACAGACAAGTCATGAGGAAATAACCAACACGAGATCCGACAGACAGATCATGGGTAAATAACCGTCTGCAATGCGTAACGGGCAATGAAAGCGTGAACCACCTGACCAACAATGTACCAATACAAGCAGGAAGAAGCATGGACAGGGCCGACATCCTCAATGCAGCACATACCCAGCTGGCAGATAGCTCGAGTCTCTCACGCTGGTTAGGTTAAACAAACTGGGAGTGAAGCCTGGCCAAGCACGTTACTGCTATCTTTGAGGCTAAGAGAGGGATTACAACCAACTATCCATGGGAACAGTGAGACAGGAGACACTACAACCATGTCCTCTTGGGAACAGTGAGAGCGGAGACATTACAACCATCTTCTCATGGGAACAGTGAGAGAGGAGACACTACAACCAACTCCTCTAGGGACAGTGAGAAGAGATGATTTGGTGTGGCTACTGTATCGAGGAACTGAGCACGCGTGGGAATACCCAATGTGCGGTAATGTCGATCGTGATAACATAACGTAACATAACATAACATAACATAACATAACATAACATAACAAACGTCTGCAAAGATAGATTAAGGAGTTGTGTAAAGGAACTCAGCCTGACCATTACCAGTAGATAAACTAAACTACACCTTTATATTCCTTACGTTGGAAAACTATACTACACGTTTATATTCTTTAAAGAGTTAAACTATACTATACTTATATATTCGTTAAGGAGGTAAACGATACTACACTTTTATATTCTTTAAGGACGTAAACTATGCTACACTTCTATATTCTTTAAGTAGGTAAACTATACTATACTTGTATATTCCTTAAGTAGGTAAACTATACCTCACTTGTATAATCCTTAAGTAGGTAAACTATACTACACTTTTATATCCATTAAGTAAGTAAACAACACTACACTTTTAAATTCATTATGTAGGGGAACTATACTACACTTTTATATTCCTTAAGTAGGTAAATTATACTACATTCTTATATTCCTTAAGTAGGTAAATTATATTACACTTTTATATTCCTTAAGTAGGTAAATTATACTACACTTTTATATTCCTTAAGTAGGTAAACTATACTACACTTTTATGTTCCTTAAGTAAGTAAACTATACTTCACTTTTATGTTCCTTAAGTAGGTGAAGTATACTATACTTTTATATTCCTTAAGTAGGTAAACTATATTACACTTTTATGTTCCCGAAGTAAGTAAACTATACTTCACTTTTATGTTCATTAAGTAGGTGAACTATACAACTACACTTTTATATTCCTTAAGTAGGTAAACTATACTACACTTTTATATTCCTGAAGTAGGTGTACAATACTACACTTTTATATTCCTTAATTAGGTAAACTATACTACACTTTTATATTCCTTAAGTAGATAAACTATACTTTTAAAACAAAAATTCGCATACCCTTTTACAGGACATCGCTGTCAACAGCAGCATTTTTCAGCTATCTGTTGATTTCTTGGCAAGATTACGCTCAGTAGTTTGCCATTGCTTTCTGAGCGGCCGGCTCTAACGGGGGAGGAACCGCTCCCAGTTCTCGCCCGCTACGAGACTGCGTGATAAACGGGATTACGGAGAAAGTGGTGTAACCCCTCGGCCAGAGAGACCGGCATACTACACTTTTATATTCCTTATGTAGGTAAACTATACTACACTTTTATATTCCTTAAGTAGGTAAACTATACTACATTTTTATATTCCTTAAGTAGGTGAATTACACTATACTTTTATATTCCTCAAGTAGGTATACTATACTACACTTTTATATTCCTTAAGCAGGTAAACTATACTACACTCTTATAATCCTTAAGTAAGTAAATTTTTCTACACTTTTATATTCTTTATGTATCTATTAGGTGCTATTTTCTCATTTGTATAGATCATTCCAATACCCAAAATATTTCCTGATGTCTATTTTAAACTGGATCTATCTGGAAGTCAGTATCAGTTTAAAAAAAAAAAAAACCAAGTCCCGGCCTCGATGCTTGGTCGAACACAAGACTACCGTCAGCCGGCAAGCCCGTTGACCCTGCGCTGCCCGGCTCCCGGCGGCAGCAGGGACAGATCAATGGAAGCTCATCTGGCAAGTACTGCAACAGACTCATTCCCGCTCCAGTGAAGCCGAGCCGGGCCGGGGAAGTTAATCGGTAAAATGAGCTTACAATCTAGACTCTGGGAGCGGCATGTAATCAGCTTCGTGTGCGCATGCCTTTGGCGCCATAACAACAGTCTTTACATCCGGTGTACCATGTGACATTACACGAATCGTGTTCATTGAGACTGATTTATTGTTGAAGTCATAGCGGTCAGACGCTTTCTCCGACCGTTGTGACACTGAGAAGTATATTACGTGGTATTGATTGGCTCTCATAGAAGCACAGGACGAATGTATATATCTATAAATGGAGCTGTGTGCCAGTTACGTCAATTGTCGTTAGTTGTGGGTTCAGCTTTATTATAGATCTCATCAGTAACACTTCATTATTTCCAAGGTCAAGATGGATGAGTGATAAAACATTAACGTTGATGGACAAAGAGAAACAAAGTACAGATAACCACAAAAAAAAAAAAAAAATGGTAAGATAAGCAAGCTGACAAGACAAAATGCGTAAAGGCAAAGTGACATTGGTTACATGAGGACGACAACAACATTGAAGTATATTCTGTTTAAGGTTTCTAAAATATGCACAGACAGTCTGACAAGCAGAAACGTGTGGCAACACAACGGAAGTTGAATCAAAGACAGGGGGTGTAGTAACTGATTCAGTGCCAAACAAAAAGTACTTGTAAGTTGGGACTAAACGTGGTACACATTCAAATTAACAAATATTGTACAGGTAATTTACCACGACCTAACGTTCATTCTTCAGGAGGCGCTGTTTTTTGTATTTTCCTGTGGATTACGTGGTGTTATTTCGTATTCGTTTATTGGAAGTGTTCACATGAAGCCACGGAAGGCAGGTGGTGGATGACATTTTGAGGGCAACCGACAGATAGTTGTTGGTTATGGTCTCAACTTTCGCGACGGTAGGCAGAAGATCTCTTTCACGGGAGGATGGCTGGCGTCACCGGCCAGTATGGTCACTGCCAAGGAAGGAAAGAAACCTTCTTTAAAAGTGCCTGGTTCATTATGATTCGCCAAATTACAGATCACAAGACAAGGACAGAGACATTAAAGTTAGCAACATGGAATGTTAGGAGATTAAACAACGACGAAAAATTAGATAACATCAAACAAGAAATGGAAAGAGAGAAAATAAATATATTAGGGATGTGCGAAACGAGATGGACAGGAGCAGGCATCAAGACAGATGAAGATTTTAAGATTAGGAGAAGATCGACAAAGAAGGGTAGCAGTTATCTTGGATCGGCAAACATCAACATCTGTTCAAAGATATTGGGCTGTGTCAGACAGAGTTCTACTAGTTAAATTAAGCGGTAGACCTTTTAGCATAAACGTTATTCAAATATATGCCCCAACAGGAGAATCCAGTGAAGATAGTGTAGAGTCTGCTCTAAAGAAATATAAAACTTCAGAAATAAACATCATAATAGGTGACTTCAATGCAAAATTCGGAAATCAAGGTGATGGATACACAGTAAGAAACCATGGTTTGGGAGAGAGAAACGAAAGAGGATACAGACTTTTAGACTAGTCAAAAGAGCAGCAAATGACTGTAGGAAACACCTGGTTTAAACAACACCCTAGAAGAGTATGGACATGGAGGAGCCCTGATAGCAGGATTAGAAACCAGATTGATTACATTCTGATTAGCAGAAGGTTTCGAAATGCGTTAACAATTGCAAAAACAGTTCCCAGTGCTGATTGTTATAGTCACTACATATTACTTACAGATACATTGAGGGTAAAGTTAAAGAAAGTCAAGTATATAACAGCAAACACTAAATATGATCTGTGTACATTGAGAAATGACAAGGAAATACAAAACAAATTCAAAACAGAAGTACAGAACAAATTTTATATATTGTCTGATCTAGAGATCCTATTTCAAGATGTGGATGATCAATGGGAAATGCTGAAGAATTTAATCTGTTTGCCTGCAGAAACAACTATTCCAAAATTAAAGAAGGTGGGTCGTAAGAAATGGATGACTGAAGAAATTTTACAACTAATGGAAACAAGAAGACTCAACAAAAATAATCCTGCCAAATATGAAGAAATTCACAGGCAAGTCAGAATATTACGTAAGGAGGCAAAAGAAGCATGGCTTGAGAAAAATTGCATAGCAATTGAAAAACAACACAACAGTCAAAATACCAAATTAGTGCACAAAAGAATTCAGGAACTTACTAATAAAAGAGCGAGTACATCAGCAGGCTGTCTAAAAACTAAAGATGGAAAAATGATAATAGAAAAAGATCATATTCTACATGTATGGGCAGATTATGTGAAAAACCTTTATGATGATAACAGAAATGAACAGTATGATATTCGATTTAATAATGAAGGACCGCAAATATTGAAGATCGATGTTCGGAATGTTCTTAAACATATGAAAGCTGGCAAGACCCCCGGTTTAGATAACATCACAACAGACATGATTAAAGCTTTAGAAGAATATGGAATAGACCAAGTCACCAGACCGCTGAACATATTATATGATATTGGAGATATACCTTCTGAATTATGTAATTCTGTATTTATTGCAATCCCAAAGAAATCAGGATTGTGATCAACATAGAACAATTAGTATAATGAGTCACATCACGAAGATTCTGCTACGAATTATCATGCAAAGAGTGAGGAAGAATATACAACACGAAATAGGGGAAGAACAATGTGGGTTTGTAGAAAGAAAACGTACAGTAAATGTTGTGAATATGCTGCGATCAGTTATTGAACGTTCTATAGAAGTAAACAAAGATATACATCTTTGCTTTACTGACTACACAAAGGCTTTTGATAGTGTAAGACATCTCAACATGGTAGATATGCTTGCAGATCTACAAAATGATGGGAAAGACATTAGACTTATAAAAAAACATATATTGGAAACAACAAGCTGCCATAAGGATTGATAATGAAGTGGGACAATATCAGCCTATTAATAGAGGTGTAAGACAGGGATGTGTACTGTCTCCAGACCTTTTTTCCCTATACAGTGAAAATATTTTCCGAAATGTAGATGATATAAATGGAATCATCATTGGAGGACGGAACATCAATCAAATTAGATATGCAAATGATACAGTATTGATTGCAGACAATGAGCAGGATCTGCAACAATTACTAGACGCGGTTGTTGCACACAGTGAACAACTAGGGTTAGAATTAAATTGTAAAAAGACACAATTATGGTCGTCAATAGGAAGAACGAAATACCACAATTAAATATACATGTAAATGGGAATATTCTTCAACATATGAATCGGTGCAATTATCTAGGAGCAGTCATAGCATCTGATGGGAGATGCCTTGAAGAGATTAGAACGAAGAATCGCCATGGCCAAAGTAGCCTTTAGCAAGATGAGAAATATACTGACCAATTTTAAAAAATGTCACTTGAAATGAGAAAAAGAGTGTTTAGGTGCTACATAGAGCCTATACATTTGTATGGATGGGAAACTTGGACAATGAGCAGTAAAGCTGAAAAACATGTGATGGCTGTAGAAATGTGGTTTCTGAGGAGAATGCAAAGAATACCGTGGACAGACAGAAAAACCAATGACCACGTACTACAGGAAACAAATGAAAATTGTAAATTGATTAGAGAAATTAGACTTAGACAGTCAACATTTTTTGGACATGTTATGAGAAGAAATGAACTGGAGAACTTGGTGACAACTGGCAAGATCGAAGGGAACAGACCAAGGGGAAGACCGAGAAGTGAATACCTGGATGGCTTGGCCCCATGGCTTGGTCGAGACAGGAACACTGAGCTGATCCACGACTCTGGTGATCGAGTGAAATGGCAAGTCATGACCACCCACGCTTTCCGGCATGGCCCATTCTGGACGGATGGATTTCCGTTTATTACGCATTGAAACTGCGGATAAAACAAAACAAGTAACACGATGTCCCTAGTGTGGCGCTATATCGTCCTTCTGTGCAAAGGGAAGGTCACATTAGACGATATATTAATCTTCAGCACTGAATGTGTTATTGAAAGAAAAAGGTACCATGATACACAAATTGAATAAATACATAAACGAGTTATATACCACGATAAAGAGATGGAATAAATACATAAACGAGTTATAAAACGCAGAAAGAGATGGAATAAATACATAAACGAGTTATAAAACGCAGAAAGAGATGGAATAAATACGTAAACCAGGTATATAAGGCAGAAAGAGATGGAATAAATACATAAACGAGTTATATAACGGAGAAAGAGATGGAATAAATACAAAAACTAGTTATATAACGCAGAAAAAGCATATAATTCACAGAAATAAGTCACTAAGAAAGTTCACCAATACTAACTATAGAAGGCTTTAAGATTATTTAACATTTGAAGACAGGAAGAACATGGGCCAGATGAAACCAAACTCACATGAAATGACGGGTCAACGAAGATGACCTAAGGCGGAGAGCTGCCAGGACCTTGCAAATGGGACAACATGACAGACGACTAAGCGGCCAGATCTGGAGGACACTTAATAGATTAGGATGAGAGAACTAGTAGGTGACATTATAGATATAACAACTGGAGTTGTCGGACAGCTTAAATGCACTGGGAAACGAACACATCTCTCTAAAGTAGGCAGATAAATGGGTCCAGACGAAGACCAGCTAGACAGGCAGTTTACTGCTGCACAGCCGCGCCAGGAGAGCAACTCAAACTGTCGGCTCATTTCACGCGCCCAAGAGCGGACGATCGGCAGACGGCTAAAAGGATTCTTGTGTTTGCACCTCCAGACGCCATTAAGGTCTTTCTTGACTGGGTTAATGAAACAGCCGCGGACGTAGATGGGCCGGCTCCATTGTGCCGAGTTTAACCAGCCTCCAACACTGAGGGAGAGGGAACAGACAAAGAAGGTCACACGTGGACTTTAGTCAGTGATTGGCCAACTTAATCGTCTCCACGGGTCTTAGCAGTTCTACTTTTACAAATGCTTGGTTCCAGAATGGGTAGCGCATCGCCTTGCCTCACAGAGTATTGCCATGGGTCTCCAGCTTTCAGTAGAAGGGACGTGCCTGCCAATTGTTGGGTTACCGCCATCCAATCATCTTGTGTTTGAGGTATGATGACTGGCAATCATAATGTTATACCTGATACAAAAATACGGAGTAATACAGCTATATAGAATACAATTACGGAAAACAAAGGACGGCTAGCCTTCATCAGCAAACAAATACCATGGACAGACATAAATAAATTAGAGAACTTGGTGACAACTGGCAAGACCGAGGGGAAGAGAACAAGGGGAAGACAGAAAGGTAAATACTTGGATGGTTTGATCACGTGGCATGGTCGAGACAAGAACACTGAGCTGATCCACGACTCTGGTGATCGAGTGAATGGCGAACCATAACTGCCCACGATTACCGCATGTCACATGATGGATGGTGGATGGAATGGTCTAACAATGTGTTGTACCCACACTTTTTTATTTGTACGTTTTATATTTAATGACGTGTTCTAATTAAATGTTTTTCTGTACATAGGTTTGTGTTATCCCAGATGAAGTTTATTCCGATGGAAACCTCGATTCGTTGTGTTGTGATATCACTTATCTGTATTGTTATTATTATTGCTACCCCCCCCCCCTCCACCTGTGATTTCCGTTTGCCTTAAGTGCGTTCGTTGTAAGGTATGTACAATGTGTCTGTGTGTCACATGTCGGGCCAGGAACAACAACCGAATGTGTCACATGAGCTACCAGAAACAATATCCGAGTGTGTCACATGACCTGCCAGGAACCATATCCAAGTGTGTCACATGACTTGCCTGGAACAATATCCGAGTGTGTCACATGACCTGCCAGAAACACTATCAGAGTATGTCATATGACCTGCCAGAAACAATATCCGAGTGTGTCACATGACCTGCCAGCCAGAAACAAAATCCGAGTGTGTCACATGACCTGCCAGCCAGAAACAATATCCGAGTGTGTCACATGACCTGCCAGGAACAACATCCGAACACGACCGTCTTGACAGATGATAGTTTGTTAGGAGTTATACTTCTGCATAACACAAAGCCTGGACTGGATTCAGAGACCATGTGTTGCCCATGCAGCATGATCCCTCTCTCGGGCTGCCTAGTTTACTCCAGAGGAAAGGTAGCATAGTCTGGAACAAGACAAGCTGCAGAAGCTGCCAGATCAGCAAAGCAATGCTCTCTAACTGTCCGTCTGTCAGAGCGTCGATCTTAGACCAGCTGCCAACCAAGGCATGGGGCTTGTCTGCCCTGCAATGACATTTAGTCTCTAGTTTGCATTTTCTCGCACCAGGATAACGCCTGTGCCCTCCCTATTGCGCTCCTCCCCTCGAGGCCGATGGGACACGTGGTAGAGCCGCCCAACATTCGGCGTGAAAATAAATATTGCCTTTTAAATCACAAATAAAACGCCGTGATTGAATGCGACGTCCCTTAACGGATATACAACTAGTCAACAGAGAGAACAAACTGAAGTATCTGGGAATCACATTTGACAGGAGCCTGTCCTTCAAGGACCATGTGGAGACGGTTGTGACAAGATCTCAAAAGGGACTCAATGCACTTAAAACTATGGCTGAAATTAACACAGGGCAGAGAATGCTTTTCACACTATACCAGCACTTGATCCTCTCAGTGATTGATTATGGACTAGGACTGCTCACTGTCTCAAAGAGTCAGCTGGTGAAGTTAGAGTGCATACAGAACGAAGCTATGCGGGTCATTCTGGGATGCACCAGAGATACCCCAGTAGTGTGTATGCGTTACATCCTTGGTTTGTCGACTGTTGCTGGTAGGCTCAAGGTGATGCAGGCGAAGGCATACCTCAGAGTAGCTGCAGACACAGACCACCACTGCACGAGGCGCTGGACGCAGTTAAGGGTCAGGGACTGATAAGAAGGAAATTATGGATGGCTCAGGTGGAGCGGATGATACTATCAGACATGTGTGCATCTTGGATAATATTAGGCGAGGAGAAGAGTGGGTCAGAGTGCCAGCGGAGCAGTCAGACTTGTGCAGAGTTATAATCACATTGAGCCGGGAGGCAGGGAGTGGCCAGCAAGGGCCACGAAAGTGGAAATCCAGCAACTAATTCAGGATAATGCTCGCTCGGGTGATGTGATCATCTACACAGATGGTTCGGTGTCGAGAGGTAGGAGATGTGCCTGGGGGTTCATAGCAAAAGCTAATGGCCGACGTTTGGTGCAGGAGAGCCTGGCATATAACACCACAACATCTAGTTTAAGAATAGAGGTGGAGGCGGTCACTGCAGCTTTCCGCTGGATCGAGATACACACGCATCGTGATTGTAACTGACTCAGAACGCATGCTGAGGAAGGTGAGGACAGGCATGCTTCGTGCAGAGTCGCTTGCTTCGATTCGGAGGTCACGGAAGGCAAGCATCGCCTGGATCTTTTCTCCGGGGCATGCCGGTGCGCTGGGGAATGAACAGGCGGACAGATTGGCTGGCTCTGCAGAACTTGGCGGAGTATTGATGCATGACAAGGCAGACGTGGTTGCGGCCTTGTGGGAGCACGTGTACACCTCGGAGGAGCAAATTGATCATCATTGTCTGGCAAGAATGAGGCAGCGCGGAGTGACGAGGGGAGCTGGCCGACACTCGACGCTCAGAGGAAAGGCAGGACGGACATTTAATCAGATTGCTACTGGTACTATTGGTGTTGGAACTCTTCGCTGGCTGCTGTGTGTGACATATATGTCATCATCCGCAGTCTTTTCCAGCAGACGTTGCTAGGACACGCTATCTGAAGAGTAGAGGCTATTAAAAAGCCCGACGGGAGAATTAACGAAACGAAATTTCGTTTCGTTTTAAGACAATTGATTGGCCGCGCCCCGGAAACACAGGCTTAATCTAGACAAAGGCTTGGTAGACAAAGCGGTCTGGTCAATCGCCATGTTTCTCCAACGGTAGCGGGTGACCCATTGTTAATGGGTTAATTATTAGCTACGTATTCTCTGCGTTTTAGCGCTAGAGATGGCGGTGGAGTATTGGCACTAGTCACCATGCTTCGCACTGGATTTATAGTCAACTTGTTTGGATTTAGAGGCAGGAAACTGGGATATCAGCCTCCTCTAATATTCTACAAAGAGTGCTGGTTACTGCTACTCACCCTGAACCTGAATGTCAATGCCTGGATACGTAACGGATTTTGAATATGCGGAAGTGGATTCCCTACCTCTGGGAACTTACAGACGGTGTTAAGCTTTTCAATGTCTGCAAAGACATGAGGCATGCCTGGCCTAGATGGATACAGAGTATAACCTCTTCTAAAAGTCACCGCCTAATTCCACGTTCAACTGTCATATTCCAGAGGCTCATGGATAGTCTGGAATTCACCATCATTTACCAGTATGGATTTAACCAACTGATTTTGTGGACTACCAGCTTCCTTTGAATCTTCTCATCCACCATATCCAAGACAGGGACAATCAAGCATTACCAACTCCCGTCAATCAAGTCGTATATTCAACTGAAGAAAGAATAACCTACATCTTAACCCAGAGAAAGGGGCTGGAATATTCATGCCCAATTCAAGTTAGTTCTGTCAGGAAATTCTAATGGATTATGTGATATCACTCCTCATCCAAAGAGATACTGAAAGTGTTTGTGCCTGATCCTGATCAAATCAATCACATGGACTCCTGTGTGTCACGCCACGCCAGAACGCTTCAGACTTATTTATACCTGTCTGTTATATCACCCTGGAACGCTCCTAGCCCAGTGACTTAGCAACTGTGACTTGAGAGATTACAGTATATCCACATTGGATTCATATGGATTACTCCTACATGTTTTTCGCGATGGATATATGATCCAGAAGTGGAAGCTCTGTGTGTGTGTGTGTGCAATCCCCAATTTTCTGAATAGGTGGATATATGCAAAGCAGCTGTTTTCCTTGGATTATAGAGAGTGTGATTATGGCCAGACTTTTCTAGTGGATATTGAAGGAGAGGGAGTCATCATCAGACCCCTAGGATATTTCTAGAGACAGATTAGATAGATTTTCTTTATCTAGTTCTTTGTATGGATTATTTACTTTGTTTTGTGTTTGACACATGTATTTGATGTGAACCTTTTTTGGGGAAATATTTTTGGGGACTTCTGTTTGGTTGTATACTTTGTGTGCATTGCCTGAAATATGATAATTTTTCATGTCCATGTCACCATATTGTAGCCAACAGGGTTTTCCAGAACCCAAATGTTTCCACAATACAATTGTTTGTTTGTTTGGTTTAACAAAGCCTTGCAGTTACTTCATTGTTAACCTGTTGTTCCAAAATTGATGTTTATAGTCCAGTTATTGTTACTGTTATGTGATACAGTGAGTTATTGTTACTGTTATGTGATACAGTGAGTTATTGTACTGTTTTTGTCTAACAATGGCTGTTTTCCTCTGTCATGTAATCCAGTTGTTGCGTCTAACATTGGTTGTTGTCCCTCTGTTGTATAATACTGTGGATGTGCATGACAGTGGATACTTGTCAATGTTTATATATATGTGGGAGATTAAAGGTGGGGCGGGGCACTTACACATAGACACACCTTCTGGGTAGAGTGATTAGTACTCGGGTGTCTGTGGTAGAACTTCCCGGATCTCCCAGCCTTCTATGGGAAACATTTCTTCTATGTTAGTGTTGAACTTGCACCCTTTTCTGCCTTGTTCAATACTTGGGGGTTACGAGCCAATATATTAATTCCTATAGAGGGCGTGTTTGGGTTTTAGACCCCATTCATACTGAATACCCCTAGCGAAACTTGTCCTTATTCTAATTTATTATATTTACCACCCTACAAGTGGGAATCGCTCGTCGCGGAATTTTGAACCCTTACCCCATGCCATGAGTCTGGGCGTTGCCCAGAAAATTTGTACCCATGTCTACCTCTCAAGTTGAGACTTTACAACTAATTGGTGGCTGGTGTTCACAAGTATGGGCTTAGACACAAGTTTTATGAACCTATGGTGTCTTAATCACAAGTATTGTTTGTTGTGTTTCAACTAATGTTCACAGGTGATGTCTTTATTCTATAAATTGAAACCTGTGTTAATATTTGTATATGAGAATGGAAAACCTGTGTTATTGTTTGTATATGAGAATGGTTAACTCATGTATTTTGTATCCTTTTGGTGGGAGACCTTTTCCTTGTATAGGACCTCATAAAATAAGGTCTCTGGGATTGTTAACCCATATAGGATTATTTCTGGTAGGATGTCAGGAATTCTTGATTGATTTTGTGTGATGTTGATGTTAGATGTTATTGTTACTCTGGGATGTTCTTGATTAGTATATTTTGGTAGTATGATAAATATATTACTGTACTATATGTCCTCAATTTTGCATAGACCCACATATGAATCCTGGGCTGTTTAACTATGTTGTCATATATTGCCATTTTATTTTGTGCATACTTTGTTTGTTGGGGTCATGTACTATTGAAACTTACCCAAAGCAACAGAGAAATCCCAGATTTTTTTTAATGGCTGAGACAGATAGGATATAGCACCCCAAAATTTTTTTTTTAAGAATTCAGTAAAGATATCTTTATTTAAGTGGGACACTACATGCATAAATGAGATTTTAGAACATCAGGGGAAAATAACAATAACCAATTAAGTTGACTTAATGTTAGGGCCAATACTCCACCTGCAATTGTATCCGACATGTATAATGGAAGGAGTATGAATATTGTTTAAATTGCAGTATTCGTAGCCGCCAAGCGGGAAACAGTGGATTTTTATATTCCACCCCATATGCATAACATGTTCGGAAATACTGAGAGTAGATAGATTGACACTGATGATTCCTATAAGGACATAAAGACGCCTATTCAACGCTTTCAGTTTAAGGGTCTGGTATTCGTAACAGATCTGTTATTGTCCGTGTGTCAGAAATGGCACTGGTCAATTATATTATTCGGTTGTTGTAACTCTGTAGTGAACAAGGATCTATTTACTATGTGAGAGAAAGCAATTGAATTACAGGGCCCCTTTTACAAGCTAGTTCCTCTGGCATTAACAGTGACAGAGAAAAGCATACGTTGTTGTGTGACTGGCGAACGAAGGATATGGTTTCGACCATAAATTTACCCTGTTGTTTTTTATTGGGATGTCATAGGAAGTTAAGAGCTACCGGAAGAAACCTGTAAGTATCTCAAATTTTTGATGTCAGAAAACAGGAATTGGTCCTCATCTGCGACATTCCCAATTTTATTCTCATCAGAGAATTAGTAACAGGCTCGGGCAGCCTTAGCTCTCATTTTGCATGTTGCTTGTACTGACTTGAAAGACTAGGGACAGCTTGCTAGTTGTCACATTATGTTCTTAAAGTCAGGATTTTTCTCCAAAACATCAAACTATTTTGGTGGTCTAGGAGATAGCCCTATTTATACAACTATTAAATTATGGTTGTTGTTGACGTACCTCTCGACAGATGAAGAGTAGGACGCCTTATTCTTTTATATTCATAGACCGTGCTAGATTTGGGCTATAGCAAGGACTATACTTTTCAAGCACTTGGAAGCCTTTGGCTGAGAGTTGCTTGACTTTTTTACTAGTTTAGTATTTCCTCTAGGGAGTCTAACTAGTAATATATTTCAGTTCAGAAGGAAAAGCTTTCAAACTCTTCCAGTTTCAACAGATTCATTGTTCTCCGTATTGATCGGTTATGAACAGACCTGGAGAGAAACTTAAAGGTGCCCTGATTTTTTTTATCTTGAGGAAGTTTAACTCAGGAAACACCAGAATAGAGGGATATATTTATACCTGTGGCTGTCAATGCTTACAAGTAAGGTAACCCATCAGTAAACTGGGAGTGTACCGACAACTTGGTTGTTCGGATGACTATTACAGGGACCACCTACGGCTTTAAATTTATCTATGAACTGAGTATAATGTGGATGGTGATACAGCTGTGTGCAATGTTATTACATCTACTTAACGGTGCTTGGGTGGAAATTGTCTACAACATATTTGGAGGCAGATGACGATCAATCTACGACAATCGACGCAGAATTGCTCGCTATTTTCACCAGGAAAGCAACGTATACGTGTTGGAGGGGAGAGAATAAATGCCGGTAACTCATTCTAGTCAGTATGAAGTGCGGATGGACTTATAAACGAGCCAGGACTTTTCGTAGATTTGGCCTCAAAGCAAATGAACCTACACCTGTGCTAGTTATACTTACCCAGTTCAGTATGCCACTATGACTGATTTGAAGGAGGAGATCCTGCTGTTAGCATATTTTAAGGATGATATTCTTATTGCTAATGAAACGGTTGTCGAAGCTTTATATCTTCGTTCAAACGTCGAGAAATTGGTTCGATTGCAGTGGAACCAATACCTCATATAGAGATCTCAACGTCCACTCATATTTCAATGGAATGCTGACAACAGTGGAGAGAGAGTTACACTTCTTCAAGCGAAGTTAGATGAACCTTCAATGTTATGTCCAGTTGTCTTGGCAAGTAGAAAAATGAATGTGACACTGAGAGATTATTCTACCATAGTGATTAAATGTAAAGCATAATTGGAGGACCTGGAAGACCAAATGCATCAGATTAAGAAGGTGGAAGACTGTGGATGAATGTAGCAGCTCTTCCTATGGGATAGACCTGTCTAGGTGGGAGACTTGTGACATATATGTCATCATCTCGCAGTCTTTTCCAGCAGACGCTGCTAGGACACGCTATCTGAAGAGTAGAGGCTATTAAAAAGCCCGACGGGAGAATTAACGAAACGAAATTTCGTTTCGTTTTAAGACAATTGATTGGCCGCGCCCCGGAAACACAGGCTTAATCTAGACAAAGGCTTGGTAGACAAAGCGGTCTGGTCAATCGCCATGTTTCTCCAACGGTAGCGGGTGACCCATTGTTAATGGGTTAATTATTAGCTTCGTATTCTCTGCGTTTTAGCGCTAGAGATGGTGGTGGAGTATTGGCACTAGTCACCATGCTTCGCACTGGATTTATAGTCAACTTGTTTGGATTTAGAGGCAGGAAACTGGGATATCAGCCTCCTCTAATATTCTACAAAGAGTGCTGGTTACTGCTACTCACCCTGAACCTGAATGTCAATGCCTGGATACGTAACGGATTTTGAATATGCGGAAGTGGATTCCCTACCTCTGGGAACTTACAGACGGTGTTAAGCTTTTCAATGTCTGCAAAGACATGAGGCATGCCTGGCCTAGATGGATACAGAGTATAACCTCTTCTAAAAGTCACCGCCTAATTCCACGTTCAACTGTCATATTCCAGAGGCTCATGGATAGTCTGGAATTCACCATCATTTACCAGTATGGATTTAACCAACTGATTTTGTGGACTACCAGCTTCCTTTGAATCTTCTCATCCACCATATCCAAGACAGGGACAATCAAGCATTACCAACTCCCGTCAATCAAGTCGTATATTCAACTGAAGAAAGAATAACCTACATCTTAACCAAGAAAAGGGCTGAAATATTCAGGCCCAATTCAAGTTAGTTCTGTCGGGAAATTCTAATGGATTATGTGATGTCACTCCTCATCCAAAGAGATACTGAAAGTGTTTGTGCCTGATCCTGATCAAATCAATCACATGGACTCCTGTGTGTCACGCTACGCCAGAACGCTTCAGACTTATTTATACCTGTCTGTTATATCACCCTGGAACGCTCCTAGCCCAGTGACTTAGCAACTGTGACTTGAGAGATTACAGTATATCCACATTGGATTCATATGGATTACTCCTACATGTTTTTCGCGATGGATATATGATCCAGAAGTGGAAGCTCTGTGTGTGTGTGTGTGCAATCCCCAATTTTCTGAATAGGTGGATATATGCAAAGCAGCTGTTTTCCTGGGATTATAGAGAGTGTGATTATGGCCAGACTTTTCTAGTGGATATTGAAGGAGAGGGAGTCATCATCAGACCCCTAGGATATTTCTAGAGACAGATTAGATAGATTTTCTTTATCTAGTTCTTTGTATGGATTATTTACTTTGTTTTGTGTTTGACACATGTATTTGATGTGAACCTTTTTTGGGGAAATATTTTTGGGGACTTCTGTTTGGTTGTATACTTTGTGTGCATTGCCTGAAATATGATAATTTTTCATGTCCATGTCACCATATTGTAGCCAACAGGGTTTTCCAGAACCCAAATGTTTCCACAATACAATTGTTTGTTTGTTTGGTTTAACAAAGCCTTGCAGTTACTTCATTGTTAACCTGTTGTTCCAAAATTGATGTTTATAGTCCAGTTATTGTTACTGTTATGTGATACAGTGAGTTATTGTTACTGTTATGTGATACAGTGAGTTATTGTACTGTTTTTGTCTAACAATGGCTGTTTTCCTCTGTCATGTAATCCAGTTGTTGCGTCTAACATTGGTTGTTGTCCCTCTGTTGTATAATACTGTGGATGTGCATGACAGTGGATACTTGTCATTGTTTATATATATGTGGGAGATTAAAGGTGGGGCGGGGCACTTACACATAGACACACCTTCTGGGTAGAGTGATTAGTACTCGGGTGTCTGTGGTAGAACTTCCCGGATCTCCCAGCCTTCTATGGGAAACATTTCTTCTATGTTAGTGTTGAACTTGCACCCTTTTCTGCCTTGTTCAATACTTGGGGGTTACGAGCCAATATATTAATTCCTATAGAGGGCGTGTTTGGGTTTTAGACCCCATTCATACTGAATACCCCTAGCGAAACTTGTCCTTATTCTAATTTATTATATTTACCACCCTACACTGTGATGTCGGTTCTTAGATCAATCAATCAATCATATGCATCTATCTTTGCAACTACACCAACATTCACATACTAAAGTGTTTAACCGCACCAACTTTCTCATACTGAAGTGTTTAAATGCACCAACATTCTCATAGTGAAGTTTGTAACTGCACCAACATTCTCATACTGAAGTTTGTAACTGGACCAACATTCTCAAACTGAAGTGTTTAACGCAACCTTGGCCACACCAGGCAATTTGTTAATTTCTCCAGGACAAGTTAATTGAATGTCAGACTAGAAGTTTCTGGCAAATGTCTGGTCCTGCCCATCAATGCCTGCCCTAAATATGTCTGCTTCCTCCGCATGCCCACACATCTTCATATGACGTGACCTACACATCCTCACATTTCCTGCCCCACACATCCTCACGTTACCTGCTTTTAGCGTCTCGCAAATTCTAGCTGTCCATATTACGCACTTCATGCAAGTCCCAAGAAACAGCGAAAGGTTGCGAAACCGATGCCACAGAACAAACACGCGGATGTAAACACAGAATCCACCATTAATATGTTGTACAATGATTGGCCTGGCATAGTTCGCTGCATCTGATCAGGTACATACTGCAGAGTTGATGCGAATAAATGAATAATACACTGCCCCATATGTTACATCGCTCCATATGTTATATTGTCCCATATGTTACATCTATTAAGAAATAAGATATTAAGAAATAAGATAGAAAATGCAGACAAGAAAATCCGGCTGCTGTTGAGGCTGAAGTACAAGCGTTGATTTTCGAGAAATCGCTAGACGGTGACGCGGTCATCTACACAGATGGGTCGGTCGTCCGACATGTGAGAAGCTCATGGGCCTTTACAGCTCGGGCCGGAGGGAGAATTGTGAAGGAGGACTCTGGTGCTTTCACTGAAACCACAAGTAGCCTGACCATGGAAGTCATGGCAGTAAGTAAAGCAATAACATGGCTCGAGACACAGACATTCACTAGGGCTTGTTTCCTTAGCGACTCAATGAACATGATCAAGAGGATAGAGGAGGGGTCGATCCGAAGAGAATGGTTGCTGCCTCTGGAGCGGTCTCGACTGGCAAAGATTAGTTTCATCTTCGTGCCAGGGCATGCGGGAGTACAAGGAAATGAGCGGGCTGACAAGCTCGCAGGTGAGGCTACTGTGGAGGGCGGACGCGCCATGGACCAGGCTGACATTCTGAATGCTCTACGAGAAGTAAGACTTTTGCGAGAACCAAGTGATGACTGTGAATCTACAACAATGGCCAGACTGCGAGAGCAGCAAATTAAAAGAGGGGTGGCCAAACAAGAACACTACGCAGGAAGCCAAAGAAGATTGATAAACCAACACAGAACTGGCGTCGTTAGCCGCTACACGTTGCGGGATTTGCTGAGGAGGGGATCCGAGCACTTATGGACTGAATGGTTCGATGTGCAATGAGGATGATCTGTCGACTAACTAACTAACTAACTAACTATATGTTACATCGCTCCATATGTTATATTGCCCCATATGTTATAATGCCCTATATGTTACATCGCTCCATATGTTATATTGCCTCATATGTTATAATGCCCTATATGTTACATCGCTCCATATGTTATATTGCCCCATATGTTATAATGCCCTATATGTTATATCGCTCCATATGTTATATTGCCTCATATGTTATTTAGTTACATATGTTACATCGCCCCATATGTTCTTTTCTCACATAATGTTATATTTCCCTATATGTTAAATTGCCCCATATGTTATATTGCCCCATATGTTATATTGCCAGTATGTTATATTGTCCCATGTGTTATATAGACCCATATGTTATCTCATCATCTCATCTCATCTCATCATGTTCCTCTTGTACCTTGCGGTGTCGAGGTGAAGTAGCGGGATAGTGCCCGCTTATGGGCTTCATGTATCTATATACCCATGGACTCTGTTATTCCCTGCGTCCATTGTTTACGTGGTCGGCCTCTTCCTCTGCTTCCCTCTGGTCTGTTCATCATTGGTTGTTGTGGTATGCTGTTGGATGGTAACCTACTTGCAAGGCCAAACCATTTGACTTGCTGCTTTCTAATAAAATATCTAGTGCAGCTATAACCCCCACTTTAGTCATGATTTCTTCATTTCTGATCTTATCACTTCTTGAGTCAGGGGGCTGCGTGGTCTCGAGGTATGGTGTCCGCCTCGAGTGCTGGGGGTCCCGGGTTCAGGCCCCGGTGAGGACCAGGATTTATTTATAAAATCCACAGGGACTTTCCAGTAATTTCCCCTGGTCTCTGGGTAGTGAGATCGGACGCCCGTGTGTATTGTTGCGCACGTAAAAAATCCCTTGGCAGTTGGAAATCGAAAAAGAGTAGCCTAAAAGAGTAGCCTAGGGCAAAATTTCGAGTTAAAAATCTACCCAAAGTATTTCAGGATCCTCGGCGGTGCTACGGAGTTCGTGCACTGAGCTGAGTTTCTCCAGACTCAGGTTTGAGTTAGGAGGAGAACGGAGCACTTATGGGTTGCACCCGTGTGCCGTGATGTTGATCCATAAACTAAACTAAACAAACTAAACTAAACTAATCACTTCTTGATACGTTGAGTATTCTTCTCAGGAATCTCATTTCTGTTGTTGTGATTTTTCTTTTCTCTTTTTCTGTCATTGTCCAGGTTTGGCAATGGTAGCATAGAGTTGGTAGGAAGATTGTGTTGTAAAGTGCTTTCTTAGTAGTTATTGATACATGTTTGTTCTTTAGTATTGGTGCCATTTGTCCAATGAGTTGGTTTGCCTTATTGCACCTATTTTCGATCTCGTCTTCTGATTTGCCATTTGATGATATTATATTTCCTAGGTACTTGAAACTCTTTACTTGTTTCAAGGGATGTTCGTTTAGGTAAATCGTTGTTGCTTTTTCTTCTTTAGTTATAGTCAGTACCTCTGTTTTATTTGTGCTAATTGTCATGTTATGTTCCTTACACATTTCGTTTAGACTATTCATGTGGTCTTGTAATTCAGCTTCCTAATTTGCTATTAGTGCTTGGTCGTCCGCAAACAGGAGTTCTCTAATGGTTAGATTTGCAGGTTACAGTCAGGTCTTAGTCAGATATGACTGAGCTACCGAATGACAGTAGACGGTACTACCTGCTTTCTGTAAGCGCTTTACCAAACCCGACACCCCACATTGTGCCAACGGCTTCGGGCGGAAGAGCGCAATTGGGAGGGTACAAGCCTTATCCTGGTGCGAGGAAATGCAACCCAAAGACAAAATTAGTCATGGCAGGGCAGACCAGGCCCTAAGACTTGGTTGACAGCTGGTCTAGGATCGAAGCTCCGACAGGCGGACAGTTAGAGCATTGTTTTGCTGATCCGGCAGCTTCTGCAGCTTGTCTTGTTCCAGATGTATAGGTGTTAACTTTCCTCTGGAGTGAACTAGGCAGGCCGAGAGAGGGATCATGCTGCATGGGCAACACATGGTTTCTTTATTTTAGCCCAGGCTTTGTGCTATGGAGAGGCAATAACTCCATCCCTGGTCTTAACCGGTCTCGGAATCAAAGCGAGAGGCAACTGTTACGGGTTATAAGTTCTTGTCAGTTGGCGTAGACATGGGGAGCCACGCGTTGCCTCTGACGGTGGGAGACACCTACAGGTGTCACTGATCAGCTACTGCCCGCCCCAAGATGGGCAGCCCCCAGCCAATTGGGTGCTGATCCGCCACAGCCTGCCTGCTTCAATGGGTGCTTGGGGCTAGGACAAAATCTGAATCGCAGGCTATAAAACCAATGAACCAGGTACTAATAAAAAGAATAATAGAAACCTCAAGCTAAGGCTTGCAACCTGGCACGTGAGAACCATGTGTCCAGGATTTTCCACTGATTTGACAAATATTGACGATGTGAGAAAAACGGCTGTGATTGATGCTGAACTCAATCGTCTTAACATTGATATTGCTGACCTGCAGGAGACTCGCCTCGCTGAGGAAGGGTCACTCAGAGAAAACAATTACACCTTTTTCTGGAAGGGAAGAGGGCAGGTAGAAAAAAGGCAACATGGTGTGGGCTTTGCAGTGAAGAATTCGCTACTGAGAATGATTAATATCCCAGCTGGAGGTAATGAAAGATTATTATCACTGCGCTTGGCAACCTCTTGTGGATTTGCCACCATTCTCACTGCATATGCACCGACACTCGCTTCCTCTGATGATGTGAAGGAAACGTTCTATGAGCAGCTAGACTCTGCGATCAAGGCAGTTCCAAAATCCGACTACATTTATATGCTCGGTGATTTCAATGCTCGCGTGGGCAAGGACTCGAGTTCATGGCCAGTGTGCCTTGGAAAATACAACATCGGTCGCATGAATGATAATGGGCAAAGGCTACTGGAGCATTGCACTAGAAATGACCTATGTATTACAAACTCCTTTTTTAAAACAAAAGAGCTGCATAAGGTCACATGGAAACATCCAAGATCTGGCCATTGGCATCAGCTGGACTTCATTATCACACGGAGACAACATCTGAACCATACATCACTAACTCGAAGTTACCACAGTGCTGACTGTGATACAGATCATTCTTTGGTTGTTGCAAGGGTTAGACTGAGACCAAAGAGAATCTACACAGCTAAACACAAGTCTAGCCCCAGAATTAATATTATTAACACTCACGATCCTGGAAAGTGCTTTGAAATTCAACAGCAACTTTAAGACGCTTTCAATGATATATCAGAAAATTATATAGTAAATGATAAATGGAGTAAACTTAAGGAAACTATTTATAAAACAGCGGTAGGGGTTTACGGCACTGTGGATCTTAAGAGGCAGGAATGGTCTGCGGCAAACAGTCAGATACTGCAGCCCTTGATTGATAAAAAGAAGATAGCTCTCTTAAGAAACAAGGAAAGACCAACGCGTAACACTCTGAGTGAGCTGAAGCAAACGAGGAAGGATGTACAAAAGGCTGCCAGGCAGTGTACGAATGACTATTGGATCAAGTTATGTGAGTCCATTCAAATCGCAAACGATAAGGGAACCATCAGAAGCATGTATGAAGGGATAAAGAAAGCCTGTGGTCCAATGATCAAAAGAAGTGCACCGCTGAAAACCTTGACTGGAGAAATCATCACTGATAAGAAACAGCAGATGGATAGATGGGTCGAGCACTATTTAGAACTTTACTCATAGAGGCCCTGCTAACTCTTGACCACCTGGACACACTTCCCACTATAACAGAAGTTAAGTGTGCTATAAATGAACTTGCATCTGGCAAGGCTCCAGGTAAGGATGGGATTCCAATAGAGGTTATCAGGAGTGGGCAAGACACACTCACTCTACAGATCCACCAGCTAATAGACCTATGCTGGCGAGAAGGACAAGTCCCACAGGATTTCAAAGATTCAAACATCATAACGCTGTACAAGAACAAGGGCGATCGGAGCGACTGCAACAACTATAGGGGTATCTCACTTCTGTGTATTGTTGGGAAAGTATTTGCCAGAATTGTTCTGCTCAGACTTCAAGTCCTGGGAGATCAAGTCTACCCCGAATCACAGTGCGGCTTCCGTCAGAACCGGTCTACCATTGATATGATATTCTCATTGCGACAGATGCAAGAAAAATGCCGGGAACAAAATCAGCCACTGTTTATTGCCTTCATCGACCTCACAAAGGCATTCGATTTGGTCAGTCGTGAGGGTCTATTCAAAGCACTAAATAAGAATGGCTGCCCACCAACTCTTCTGTCCATTGTGGAATCGTTCCACACAGGCATGAAGGGTATAATCAAGTTTGATGGCTCAACTTCAGAAGAGTTTTAAATCAAGAGTGGAGTTAAGCAAGGCTGTGTACTAACTCCCACCCTCTTTGGGATATACTTTTCACTTCTACTGAAATATGCCTTTCGTGATCAGGATGACGGTATATACATTCACTCACGCTTAGATGGTAGCCTCTATAATGCTCAGAGATTGAAGGCCAAGACCAAAATTAGCAGGGTACTAATCAGAGAGTTGCTTTTTGCGGATGATGCTGCGATTATGACCCACTCTGAGGAAGAATTACAACATCTACTATCTGCATTCTCCAATGCTTGTTCTGAATTTGGTTTAACAATTAACACAAAGAAGACACAGATTATGTCACAAGGTGCACATGGTGTACCATCAATCTTTATTGACGACGCCGAACTGGAGATAGTAGACCATTTTACATATCTAGGATCAGAGGTTAATAGCAAATTATCCCTCGATCAGGAAATCAACATCAGGATTGGCAAGGCAGCAACAACAATGAACATGTTAGCAAAACGAGTCTGGGAGAACAGGAAGCTTACTGCCAAAACAAAAGTCCTCGTCTACCAAGCCTGTGTCCTTAGTACTCTTCTTTATGGCAGTGAAACCTGGACAACTTACTCACGCTAAGAGAAACGTTTAAACAGCTTTCTTTTTCAGTGTCTGCGAAGAATACTTGGTATTAAGTGGCAAGAAAAAATCACAAATACTGAAGTATTGGAAAGATCAGGTTGTGTGACGGTGTATTCCATGCTCAGTCTTCGTAGACTTAGATGGATAGGACATGTTAGGAGGATGGATGATGGTAGAATACCAAAGGACATCTTTTTTGGTGAATTACAGACGGGTAGGAGATCTCAGGGTCGGCCTCTACTACGATACAAAGATGTGTGTAAGCGGGACATGATTGATACAGGCATAGATAATGCACATTGGGAGCAAGTCGCCGCTGAACGTGTTGCATGGAGGGCAAACGTCAGAAATGGAATAAAGACAAAAGAGAAAATGATTGCAGATAAAGCACACACAGAGCGTGAGAGACGTAAGATGGTGCATAATGGTGGAAATGACGATGTTTTCACATGCACCTACTGTGAGCAAACATTTGCAGCAAGAATTGGCCTTACCAGCCACACTCGCCACCGCCATGGGTCGTAGTTATTAAGCCTTTTTGAAGCACAATGTACCAAACTATCGTCTGTCAATACGGGAAGGTGCCAATGAATGATGAGATTTGCAGGTGGTTCTCCTTCTGTGTTCTCGTCATGTGGTGTTCTTTCGGTCTCTCTTTGGCTGGTTTCTTTACTTATGTTGTCTATATATGTTATAAACAAGCGAGGGGACAGGACACAACCTTGTCGTACTCCGGATCTTATGGTGAAGGGTTCTGAGTGTCCTCCAGTTGCTCTCACTATGCATTCACTATTGTTGTATAAGCTTCTACATAGGTTCATTAGATGTGTCCTCACTCCATATTGTTTAAGGATTTCCCACAGCTTGTTTCTATCTACTCTATCAAATGCCTTCTTTTGGTCGACAAAGGCTAAATAGAGTGTTTCATTGAATTCGATTTATTTTTCTATAAGTAATCTAAGAGAAAAAGCGGCATCTGTGCATCTTGTGTTTTTCCTAAATCCAAGTTGCGTTTCGCTTAGCTGGGGTTCTATAATAGTTCTTAATCTTTTTTCAAGAATTTTACAAAATATTTTCCCAGTATTACTCAACAGTGAAATCCCTCTGTATTGTGTGCAGTCTCTTTTGCTGTGTCCACAACTCAATTGCGACAGGCATACAAGGATTCCCTTCTTTTGTACCAAACGAAAATGACAACTCGTCCGTTGTACAAAAGGATACATTTTATTTGGAGCTGATAATACATAAGCTCCGCGAGCGGACAACCACATCGGTATTAAACATCATTGTATGGTGTAACGAAGTAATGAAAAGATGATGTTGATGATGATAAAACTGATGGAGCTAAGCTAAAGTCCTATCTATTGATACTGTCCTTCTTAGCAACAAGTATTCAGAGCGAATACGCAGTCCGCAACCTAACGCCGTAAAGTCCTGTCTGATCAATTTCTCAGTGGCGTGTTCAGCCACGAGTATTGGGCTCTGCGTGCTTTTGCTGCTTTGCATGCTTGGAGTACTAGCACGCTGGTCACCTGGTTATGTTAACCAAGTTGCGTGCTCACTTCTCGTGAGGTGGGTTTCCCAGTCTCTTGGGTAACCCCAACTCAATTGTACTTGCTAACCTCCTTGTTGACACGAGTGTCCAGTTATAGAACTATTTATAGTTCTTTACTCGTGCTTGTGTCCCTTCTGTCTGGTTTCTCAGATCGCTATGTTACTTTCCTCTATTTTCCTCTATTTATCCTTTTCTTAGTTTACATCTCTTACGTAGGGCTTTGACAGCTGCCTTTGTGTTTTTCCAAATTGGGATAATTATGGCGTTTCCCCAGTCTCGTGGTGTCTGTTGTTCTACCCAAAAGTGGTTGAATAGTCTATGTAGCCATGCTGTTCCTACTTCTCTTGCTGCTTTAATTAGTTCATTTGGTATTTCATCTTGTCCTGGTGATTCGTTCAATGGGGTTAATCTGACGGCTTCTATCATTTCTTTTTTCAGTATGTCTGGTTCTAGTTCTTCGGTGGCATCTGTGTCGGTTTCTTTAATTCATGTGACATCTGATGGGATGTTGAGAAATTGTTCGAAGTACTGTTTCAATCTTATTAGTTCACTTATTGGTTCACAATTTTCGTTGTTAATTATTTCAGATAGGTCAAAGGGTTCTCCTCTGGTTCGCATTGCACTTATCTTTCTATAGAAGTTTCTAGTTGCCTCCTTATGGTTTTTATTTAGAGTTTCTCCTGACTCCTCCCAGTCTTTTTGTTTGTCTCTCTTTACTATTCTATTCACACGTCTTCTCGCTATTCTATATTCCATGTAATCGAATTCCTGTTTGCTCTTCGACCACTTTTTATATTTTTCCTTTTTGTCTTTTACGGCTTTCTTTACTTCTGCGTTTCATCAACTTGTTATTTTTTTAAACCGTGTTTTACGTTTTTTCGTATTTCCACATGTTATCTTTGCAGTATTTAAAATGCTTGATTTGAACATCTCCCATTCTTCTTCCACTGTCTTTCTTTCTATAGGTAATGTTACAAAGATTTCAGTTAGCTCTTTTTCATAATTTTCCCTCACTGCCTCGTCTTTGATGTTTTTTAAGTTTACTGATTCGCATGGCATGTATTTTCCTGGTCTTTGCTTCCTTCTACTGATGATTCTTATTGTGGCAACGATTGCTTTGTGGTCTGTGTTTATACCTAAGTTGGGCACTGCCCTTGAGTCTAATATATTTCTCTTTCTGTTATTTCTTGTTAATGTAAAATCAATTTGGCTTTTAGTATCTAGATCGTTCCATTTATACCAGGTGTATATTTGTGAGTCTTTGTGTTTATAGAATGTATTTGTTATATAGAGGTCGTGTTGGTTGCATAGCTCTCTCAGTCTAGTTCCGTTATCATTTCTTTCTTTATGTTGGTCTCCAAATGCTCCCAGATGTTTTTCTATGCCCGCTCTGTTGGGTCCTAGTCTTGCATTGAAGTTTCCCATAACTATGATGTTGTCCTGCTTATCAATTTTATTTAGCACGTCATGGATGTCTTCGTAGAAGTCTTCGCATTCTTGCTCATTATTGTTTGTATTAAATGGTGCGTATGGGGGGGGGGGGGCTGAGTGGTCTCGAGGTATGGTGTCCGCCTCGAGTGCTGGAGGTCCCGGGTTCAGGCCCCGGTGAGGACCGGGACTTATTTAAAAAAATCCACCTGGACTTCCAGTAATAAAATGTCCCCTGGTCTCTGGGTAGTGAGATCGGACGCCCGTGTGTATTGTTGCGCACGTAAAAAATCCCTTGGCAGTTGGAAATCGAAAAATAGTAGCCTAACGGCGCTGCTCGGGCAAAATTTCGAGTTAAAAATCTACCCAAAGTATTTCAGGATCCTCGCCGATGCAACGGAGTTCGTGCATTGAGCTGAGTTTCTCCAGACTCAGGTTTGAGGTAGGAGGAAAACGGAACACTTATGCGTTAAACCGTGTGCCGTGATGTTGATCCGACGACTAAACTAAACATGGTGTGTATATTTATAGATATGTTGTAATTGTTTGTTCTTTTATTCTCACTGTTATGATTCTTTCTGATATATATTTTATGTTTAGTATTCCTCTTGCCAGCCGCGTTTCAATAACTCTTCCCACACATTGTCTTGCCCTGTCTTGCTGTTCCACTTCAGAGTAGACAAACGTGTAACTGTGGTGGATCTCCTTGCATCCTTCCCCTTTTATTCTAGTGTCCGTTATTCCCATCAGTCCAGTTTTCCTCTCTTCCATTGTTTCTATAAGTTCTTCTTCTTAACTATTAAAACTGCAGACGTTCATTGTGCCTATTTTTTGAATCGCTGATCGTAATCCATTAACATTGCCAGGAATATATCCATTAGGGTCAGTCCGTTTATACTTCTTTGTTTTTCTACGAGCAGTATGAAGATCCCCTGCCGGCTTGCTAGGCCACTCTCAGGTTTAGGACAAAAATCTGACCATAGGGAGTCCATCCCCTAAGGCGAGCCATATCCCCGTTAGCACATGACCTCGTGGTCATGGTTTACCAGTCTGCACCACGCGAAGATGTGTAGTCTGCGGGTCATCGGCAAGCTACTAATTTTTACTTTTCACCCCTCCCATGAGAGGCTAGCCGATCCTAACCCTGCTGGCTGCAGGGCCAGGCGCAGTCCACACCTTGCAGACCCCCATAAGTTATATTCTCACATATCTTATATTGCCCCAAATTTTATATTGCCCTATACGTTATATTACTCCATATGTTAAATTGCCCCATAATTTATATTGCCACATATTTTATATTTCCCCACATTTTATATTGCCCCATACGTTATATTGCCATATGTTATATTGTCCCATATGTTATATTGCCCCATATGTTATACTGCTTTATATGTTAAATTGCCCCATATTTTATATTGCTCCATATGTTATATTGCCCCATATGTTATACTGTCTTATATGTTATACTGCCCCATATTTTATATTGTTTCTTATTGTCACATTATTATATTGTTATATTGTCATATACGCTATATTGTCCCATACGTTATATTGTTCCATATGTTATATTGCCCCATATGTTATATTGCACCATATTTATATTGCCCCATATGCTATATTGCCCCATATGTTACATTGTCACATACGTTATATTGTCCCATTTGTTATATTTCTCGGTCTTTACCTTGGTCTCTTCCCTTCGATCTTGTCAGTTGTCACCAAGTTCTCCAATTCATTTCTTCTCATAACATGCCCAACACATTTTTGATTGTCTACGTCTAATGTCTCTAAACAGTTTACAATCTTCATTAGTTTCTTGATAGACTTGTTCATTGGTTTTTCTGTCTGTCCATGGTATTCTTTGCATTTTCATCAGAAACTACATTTCTACAGCCATCAGATGTTTTTCAGCTTTACAGCTCATTGTCCACGCTTCACATCCATACAAAAGTGCATGTTCTGTGTAGCACTTCAACACTCTTTTTCTTGTTTCAGTTGATATCTTTTTATTGGTCTGTATGTTTTTCAGCTAGAAAAAGGCTACCTTCCCAATGGCAATTCTTGTTATAATCTCTTCAAGGCATCTCCCATCAGATGTTATAACTGTTCCGAGATAACTGCGCCGATTCACTTGTTTAAGAATATGCCCATCTACTCGTATATAACATTGTGGTATTTCTTTCTTCCCAGTGGCGACCGTAATCTGTGTCTTCTTACAATTCAATTCTAACCGTAGTTGTTCACTGTGTGCAACAATAACATCTACTAAATGTTGAAGGTCATATTCATTGTTTGCAATCAAGACTGTATCATCTGCATATCTAATATTATTGACACATCGTGTCCCAATGTTGATTCCTTCCATCTCTTCTATATTTCTGAAAATATTTTCACTGTACAGGGAAAAAGATCTGGAGACATTACACATCCCTGTTTCACACCTCTCTTAAAAGACTAATATTGACCTTCTTCATTATCAATTCATATGGCAGCTTGGTGTTTCCAGTATATCTTTTTTTACAAGTCTAAGGTCTTATCCATCAATTTGTAGATCTTCAAGCATCCTTATCATGTCAACATGTCTCACTTTATCGAAAGCCTTTGTGTAGTCAATAAAGCAAAGATATAGATCTTTGTTTACTTCTATAGAACGTTCTCAGTATATACGCATCATTTACTGTACCCTTGCCTTCTACAAAACTACATTGTTCTTCTCCTATTTCAGGTTGTATTTTCTTCCTAACTCTTTGCATGATAATTCTTAGCAAAATCTTCGTAGTGTGACTCATTACACTAATTGTTCGATGTTAATCACATTCCAAGGCTACTGATTTCTTTGTGATTGCAATACATACAGTTACATAATTCATGAGGTATATTTCCAGTATCATATATTGTATTCAGCAGTCTGGTAACTTTATCTATTCCATATTCTTCTAAAGCAGTAATCATTTCAGTTGTGATGCTGTCTGAACCGGGGCTCTTGCCAGATTTCATATGGTTAAGAGCATTCTGAACCTCCATCTTCAAAACTGATAGTCCTTCATTATTATTTTGAATATTATACTGTTCTTCTCTGTTATCATCATAAAGGTTGTTCACATAATCTAACCATACATGTAAAATCTGATCTTTTTCTATTATGATTTTTCTATCTTTTGTCTTTAGGCAGCTTTCTGATCTTTGTGTTCTTTGATTAGTAAGCTACTGAATTCTTTTGTGCATTAGTTTGCTATTTTTACTATTGTTTTTTTTTTCCAATTTCTATGCAGTTTTTCTTGAGCTATGCTTCTTTTGTCTCCTTACATAATATTCTGACTTTTCTGTGAATTTCTTTATATTTGGCAGGATTATGTTTGTTCTGTCTTCTTGTTTCCATTAGTTGTAAAATTTCTTTAGTAATCCGTTTTACTCTCTTTAATTTTGGAATAATATATAATAATAATGTAAGCCGGCTTCGTGGCTTAGAGGTTATGACTTTTCTCCGTAATCTCGTATACTCTCGTGGGTTAACGTGATGACGGTAAGAATCAGCGGTGGTTCGAATCGCATCGATAACTTGCGGGGTATGTGAGCCGGCCGCTCAGAAAGCAATGGCAAACTACTGAGCGTAATCTTTCCAAGAAATCAACATACAGCTGAAAGATGCTGGAAGTTAGGAACCCTTCCCTGGGAAACACGGTCGACTCCCGCCAACTAGCGGCCCTATTTTCATAATCAATTTCTGCTTGACGGTTGCAAAACTCTGGCGGCGGGAACAGTGAGAAAGGGAACCAGAAAAACTGGCGGTGGGAACAAGGATAAAAGGAACAAGAAACACCGGGCGCATTCGATTAACCTCACAAGGATCGTCTACCGCCATCTTGAGTTATTGCATCTTTCTCGGCGGCCCATTTGTTTAGATAGTGGAGATCGTATTCGCCATGGTTGCGGGATACACAGCCAAACCCAGCCGCTGTCATATCAGATCCTTTCATGTTGGCAGCTCGGACAAATTCTGTTTGCAGAACCCGGAATTCATCTCAAGCATCGCTAGAATCCATATGTGTCTAGTCCCCGTTGTCTCCCTGTAACATCTGCATATTGCCGATATTCTGTTTGATCTGCGCCGTTTCTCGTTTGTATTTCTATCATTCTATTTTGACCATAGTGATCCTGTCGCAGAATTTCTTTCACATTGTTTCTGTCACAGTATGCCTATCATTCTATTAAGATCACAGTGTTTCTGTCACTTTATGTCTATCACTATGTCTGGATCACAGTGTTACTAACACAGTATTTCTGTCACGACGTTTATGTCACAGTATTTCTGTCATAGCATTTCATTGAAATTATTAGATCATTATTATTAAACGCCCAGGGACAAGCGACAAAGGACGATGCCCTAGAGACACAAGGATCAAGTGAGACTTTCGTGGGACGGCAACATATTTCAGGCAACAAGATGAGGAAACATTAAACTATTTTAAAAACTGCGAGTGACAGCAAACTTCAAAGATATCATGACGTGACAAGATCCCATGTATGACTGGTGCACATGTCAAGATCACACAGATGACAGGTACTCGTATCAAGATCACATATATGACAGTCCATGTGTATAGATCACATACATGACAGGTGCACATGTCAAGATTACACAGATGTGCAAGTGTCAAGATCACATACATGGCAGGTACACGTGTCAAGATCCATACATGGCAGGTACACGTGTCAAGATCACACACATAGCAGGTACACGTGTCAAGATCACATATATGACAGTCCATATGTCAAGATCACATACATAACAGTCCACGTGACAAGATCACATACATGACAGTCCACGTGACAAGATCACATACATGACAGTCCACGTGACAAGATCACACACATAGCATGTACACGTGTTAAGATCCATATATAACAGTCCACGTGACAAGATCTTATACATGACAGTCCACGTGACAAGATCACATACATGACAGTCCACGTGACAAGATCACACACATAGCATGTACACGTGTTAAGATCCATACATAACAGTCCACGTGTTAAGATCACATAATTGACAGTTCACGTGTTAAGATCCATACATAACAGTCCACGTGACAAGATCACATACATAACAGTCCACGTGACAAGATCACATCCATGACAGTCTGTCATAAGTCGGGATGCCCCACCGGGTAGATGAAAATCTTATTCACTGGCGAGCAACCCCAGATAGTCAGAAACTGACTAGGGACAAAATCTATATGGCTGAACTACAGATTAAGCCCTGAATATCCAACGTACAGCTCTAAGTGGCTCGTTACAAAATTGAAATGAACTGAGCTGAATATTCGCCAAGGACTAGGAAAGAGAAGGTTAGCTAGGGTAGATTTTTAAGTCTGAATTAAAGTTTAAAGACAACTATCCTAGTACAGGTTTTTCTCCCTGACTGCTCCTTTCCTTGGTGTGTAAGTGAACCCCCACCAATGTACACAACAACACGTATGCACAATTGGAATTAAAATATAACGAGAGAAGAACTATGAGTTACAAGACTACAACATTTATTTACTAATCATAGACATCTGATGGTCTTCAATATGGGGATGATGAAATCATATAACATATTGTGATGAGAAACATTACGTAACTTTACTTGTTACTTCATCTATCTGGAACTGTGGTCCAGATCCCCACTCTCCAGTAGACTCAAAAAAGAACAGCTTGCCGGTATTCTGACGATCCTGCCAGTCCTGACACTCCTAGTCGTCACTCGTTCTTGAGATCTACAACATAGGTGCTCCTTGTGAGGGCTTGAAAGAAAGTCAAGAATGTGTTATATCAGTTCTACATCAGCGCAATCCTAATTAAAACATATCATAACACAAACATATACAATGACCAGTCTGGCCAAGTTTATCTTCCAGCTCTACTGTGTTCTCCATCCTCCTTTTTCCTACTGTCTTTAGTCTGGGACGGGCTTTTCAATTGTCTCACACGCCTGTAATGATTACATTTCTGCCGCCCCATGTCCATGTCGCTAATACAGAAATTCTGTGTTGTACAGCCGCTCCGTCCAAAGTTAGTTTAGCAGCTCACAGGGTCGGTAATGGTATTATAATAATGCCTGATCATCCGGGCTTACAAGCCGGGACCAGTAGCTGTGCCAGACTTCCGTGAATTACCCTCCACCATATGATGAAAAAGGTTTAGCACCATATACCCCATAACACTTGTGGGTAATGTCTGTACCATTACACCTCTGCTACAAATGCAATCGATGGTTAGTGTGCCAATGCGCACACCATAATATAACACTTCATATTGGTAGGCTTGCATATGACAAATCAATATACCAAACATGAAATACCCATAAAACATTAATTAAACTAGACATATTATGATACTTTAACATAATAGCATAATGCACTAGTTAGTTTGTAGGTATACGAAATGAGACGTATATACACAAAAAGAATATGTACGAAGCATATTCCTAGCATCGTATATTCATATGAAATTACACATACATACATCCAACATATCCTTAAACGTTATATTACTTCAAGATGGACATCTAATGATACTCAACATAATAGCATCCGGCATTATTAATGAGTATTAATATTGTATAGCTACAAAATGAGATATACAACAAGTCTAATTGAAGTTACCACACAGACCAGCTATATTTGCTGAGCTGCCCGGTTTAATCACCTGCTGTTGTAAGAATTAAATAAATAGTCAGTTGATTATATTCTGTACAACAAATGCACACACCAAAAAGGACTAGTCTAGTTTAAAAAGAGATGGCAAGCATCTGCTACGACACCTCAAGTATATCTAGACAAGACCTGCCTTCCATAAGTTTCTACTTCTCAGAAGAGTAGCACTTACAGCACAATGATATTGAACACAGAACTCAGAAAGAACACTCAAGTAACCTATGACAATGATAGTTCTTGCAATAACCTAGATCAGATATAGACTGAAAATCACTAACTAAGAAATAACTTTTGTAGTGAAATCTAACATAATAATCATGCATATGACTACAGAACATTGAGATAGTTCCTACCTGTTCTGAAGTCAGACTTAATCTAAAAGGAAAAGGTCTATCGTGGGTTTTTATACCTAGCCTAGCAGTAGACACTTATCTCCCAGGAATTCCATTCCTAAATTCTTCTTATCTCCTCCTGACGTTAATTGCAATTAACTCCAAGTCTGTCCAGTCATACAATTCTTTCTGCGTGCACACTAGCCTTCACACCTGTGGGTCTGACAATTATTAGCCCACTGAGTCCTATCAGTGATTTCACACCTTGCGCCTCTAGTCTCTACCAGATGGGGTCATCCATCGCGGTTGGGCGATTTCCTAGCTATTCTTATCAGGTGTCATGTCAAGGGAACAATTAGGTTCTCATGGTCAACAGCCAGTTTACAACTCGGTTGGTAACTCAGGTTTGCTTGCGTCATGCCTGGTTGGTTTTAATTACTATTCAGTCCCCTGAGTCTGCCCTCCCGTCTGGCTGGATTGATAAGACTGTGAAACTGATCTGGGGGTGACCGGTACTGGTGTCAAATTAACTTCCCAAATAGAAAGCCATTACTGGTGGTTGTTTACTTGCAGGTTTTGCAAGCTTACGTCAAGACAGTATAGCCTTGAATATAGAGAAAACAGTTTTGTTCGTCTGTTGATCCTCTACATGGCCCATCAAAAGTGAACCGAAAATTGTTCTGGGAAGTAAAGGCTGCCAATTCGTGACAGAGCTTTCCCCTTAAAAAAAAAGTTTCTGCCAGAAATCTTTTGTCGAAGCACGCCGTACATCCCAGAATAATGCCTAAGCACTCTCCGTTCTGTATCTGCCTAAAGGTTTCCAATATTCCTTGTGGCAGTGGGTTGTCCTGCATAAATACGTCCCATTTCCATAACCCAAAGATACTCTGGATAGATCCTTGTACCTGGTTTTCGGCCGGGATTCCATGCAATAGCTTGGTAAAATCCGGTAATTGTCAGGAGGTTGTAATTTTATCCCTCTGGGAAAGATCACAATCAACGGGATTCTTCTACGCCTCTGGGCAGCAATTGTTTTACACCATTCACTCACGTGATTTACTCCTTTCAGCCGAGGATGTACCCGTAGTGAGGTCTTGCATAAGCTGGCCACAGCAAAGCTTGTCTCCGTGATTTTCCTCCGTCCTTTATAGATTCTTAACAGATCCATCAATAGCTTCCTTTTGAAAGGAATAATGTTACACATCATGGTCCCATGATGTAAATTCAACTGGCGCTTTCCTCCTTCAAAGTCGGGCGTCACAATCTTCCCTCCTCGGTGTCGCGGTTTCTTCCCCTGATATTCAGTTAATGGGCTGAGTTTCTCTGCATTAGAGTTTCTTGTACAAACCGTGCTAGAAATTGGAAATTTAGTGTGCCAAGTTGTCCTGCCTTGAGAAATAACATAGTTACTCCAGGGCGATAAAGTGGTGTTACTTTTGAATAAAGTATCCACAAATAGCTGATCTACTCCTATCAAATCGACCTGACTGAAGGGTAGATTGAGTCCTAAGAGTGTTGATTCCAAACCACTCTTGACTTCTGTTACTTCAGGTTCCTGTTGCTGGAATTCCCTGATAACTTCAGCTAATGAGATGATAGGCGTTTCTTCCTCCATCTTGTGCAAAGAATTTTCTTCTTTAGCAACTACAGACAATGTCTGCACAATATCAGAGTCCATATTCTGGCTCAAGACAATTCCCTGTGTTTCCTGAGTCTCCGAACTGGTATACTGTGAGATAACAACTGGAAATGTTTCCTGGTCTGGATGTTCCTCTCTGGTCATGCTTTCATGGGCTAAGTCCAGTTGAGGTAAATCCTGTGATGGGCTGGTGTCTAAACAATCCATCACACTACGTAAATCATTTGAACTGATGTCTAGTGTCTTTTCCTGAGCTGCAGCCTCAAAGATCACAAGGGGTTCCGGGTCATCCTTCATCCCACTGTCAGTCAAATTTAATCCCACTTCTTCCTCGTCTGGGCTGAAGGGAATAATAAAGTCGGTTACCTTTCGATCTCCGACCTCCTTAAAAGATGTCCTCATGTCATCTTCCTCTTGAGTTTCACCTCTCGTTGAAGTAAAATGAGATTCCTGGGAGTCTTGTACTGGCGGACCAGTTAAACCACAATTTCCGTGGTGCAAACAGTTATCACGTTTGTGACTGCTTGAAATGCCCTGGGCACGTTTCTTCTTCCCTCTTTTCCGTTTAGGACTGGGTCGAATGAGAACCTGTAGTTCCAGGTCCACTACCTCTGATTCCGCGGTGGTTGGCAAAGATGTCCCTTCCTTCCTGGTTGGGTGAGCATCCATATCTCCTACCTTATGTTCCGCTAGAAAGGTTAGCTTCTCTGCATTGACTACTTCCATATGCTTTATATTAATCTCTGCTTCTTCAGTTTTGCTACGCTCTTTTGCTTCAAATAACTCATCAATTGTTTTATTCATCTGTTCCTCCGCCATGTCCCACTCTTTCATCTCATCTCTGATGTATATTTCTAATTGTTCTCCTGTTAAGCCCTCTATTATGCCTAACCTTCTCGTGAACTCTAAGTAATCTGTTCGCGCCTTCAGATAATCTAGATCCTGGGAAGGTGAGTCCATATTTGCTAATGCTAAATTCAGGTAAGCTCCTATGTATCTATCAACTCAGAGCTAAGCTAGAAAGACAAGAGTGAACCAATGACAGCAGAACCTAAACCAATGTGTAGAGTTTAGCCTCAGCAATGAAAGACAACTGAAAGTAATATTCAAGTAGTTTCTGGCGACCACAGTGAAGTAAGTGTGAGAGATATACTACACAGTAATCAATAATAATATTTACCTAAATAAATATTAAAATGCACTGCATACATGTCATAATGAAAATGGCATAAGCAGCATAAAATGGCAAATCAATCAAGCAGTTAAATCATCAAACACATCAATGTAATTATGATTAAAGTGATCAGTTATCATTAAATGATGAATGATACACTAAATGATAAGAATTAAAATACTTATCAATAAATGATAGATGAGGTAGTTCTCATAAGTTCTTATCTGTTATACACTTTTTAAAAGTTATATCTATACTCTGTAACTTCCTCAACTAAAATTAGCTACATCTGATGATAGTCTATTTTGATGACTGAAGATTACAAGAGTTAACTTTTAAAATCGTATGTCTAGGGTCTAGTAGAATCACTATGATTACTAGAATCCTGGTTCAGGCTCGCGGACTGGACCCCAATCCGTAGGATTGGGTTAAAATTAAATCCCGGAGACGAGAAACCAGTCTGTCATAAGTCGGGATGCCCCACCGGCTAGATGAAAATCTTATTCACTGGCGAGCAACCCCAGATAGTCAGAAACTGACTAGGGACAAAATCTATATGGCTGAACTACAGATTAAGCCCTGAATATCCAACGTACAGCTCTAAGTGGCTCGTTACAAAATTGAAATGAACGGAGCTGAATATTCGCCAAGGACTAGGAAAGAGAAGGTTAGCTAGGGTAGATTTTTAAGTCTGAATTAAAGTTTAAAGACAACTATCCTAGTACAGGTTTTTCTCCCTGACTGCTCCTTTCCTTGGTGTGTAAGTGAACCCCCACCAATGTACACAACAACACGTATGCACAATTGGAATTAAAATATAACGAGAGAACTATGAGTTACAAGACTACAACATTTATTTACTAATCATAGACATCTGATGGTCTTCAATATGAGGATGATGAAATCATATAACATAATGTGATGAGAAACATTACGTAACTTTACTTGTTACTTCATCTATCTGGAACTGTGGTCCAGATCCCCACTCTCCAGTAGACTCAAAAAAGAACAGCTTGCCGGTATTCTGACGATCCTGCCAGTCCTGACACTCCTAGTCGTCACTCGTTCTTGAGATCTACAACATAGGTGCTCCTTGTGAGGGCTTGAAAGAAAGTCAAGAATGTGTTATATCAGTTCTAGATCAGCGCAATCCTAATTAAAACATATCATAACACAAACATATACAATGACCAGTCTGGCCAAGTTTATCTTCCAGCTCTACTGTGTTCTCCATCCTCCTTTTTCCTACTGTCTTTAGTCTGGGACGGGCTTTTCAATTGTCTCACACGCCTGTAATGATTACATTTCTGCCGCCCCATGTCCATGTCGCTAATACAGAAATTCTGTGTTGTACAGCCGCTCCGTCCAAAGTTAGTTTAGCAGCTCACAGGGTCGGTAATGGTATTATAATAATGCCTGATCATCCGGGCTTACAAGCCGGGACCAGTAGCTGTGCCAGACTTCCGTGAATTACCCTCCACCATATGATGAAAAAGGTTTAGCACCATATACCCCATAACACTTGTGGGTAATGTCTGTACCATTACACCTCTGCTACAAATGCAATCGATGGTTAGTGTGCCAATGCGCACACCATAATATAACACTTCATATTGGTAGGCTTGCATATGACAAATCAATATACCAAACATGAAATACCCATAAAACATTAATTAAACTAGACATATTATGATACTTTAACATAATAGCATAATGCACTAGTTAGTTTGTAGGTATACGAAATGAGACGTATATACACAAAAAGAATATGTACGAAGCATATTCCTAGCATCGTATATTCATATGAAATTACACATACATACATCCAACATATCCGTAAACGTTATATTACTTCAAGATGGACATCTAATGATACTCAACATAATAGCATCCGGCATTATTAATGAGTACTAATATTGTATAGCTACAAAATGAGATATACAACAAGTCTAATTGAAGTTACCACACAGACCAGCTATATTTGCTGAGCTGCCCGGTTTAATCACCTGCTGTTGTAAGAATTAAATAAATAGTCAGTTGATTATATTCTGTACAACAAATGCACACACCAAAAAGGACTAGTCTAGTTTAAAAAGAGATGGCAAGCATCTGCTACGACACCTCAAGTATATCTAGACAAGACCTGCCTTCCATAAGTTTCTACTTCTCAGAAGAGTAGCACTTACAGCACAATGATATTGAACACAGAACTCAGAAAGAACACTCAAGTAACCTATGACAATGATAGTTCTTGCAATAACCTAGATCAGATATAGACTGAAAATCACTAACTAAGAAATAACTTTTGTAGTGAAATCTAACATAATAATCATGCATATGACTACAGAACATTGAGATAGTTCCTACCTGTTCTGAAGTCAGACTTAATCTAAAAGGAAAAGGTCTATCGTGGGTTTTTATACCTAGCCTAGCAGTAGACACTTATCTCCCAGGAATTCCATTCCTAAATTCTTCTTATCTCCTCCTGACGTTAATTGCAATTAACTCCAAGTCTGTCCAGTCATACAATTCTTTCTGCGTGCACACTAGCCTTCACACCTGTGGGTCTGACAATTATTAGCCCACTGAGTCCTATCAGTGATTTCACACCTTGCGCCTCTAGTCTCTACCAGATGGGGTCATCCATCGCGGTTGGGCGATTTCCTAGCTATTCTTATCAGGTGTCATGTCAAGGGAACAATTAGGTTCTCATGGTCAACAGCCAGTTTACAACTCGGTTGGTAACTCAGGTTTGCTTGCGTCATGCCTGGTTGGTTTTAATTACTATTCAGTCCCCTGAGTCTGCCCTCCCGTCTGGCTGGATTGATAAGACTGTGAAACTGATCTGGGGGTGACCGGTACTGGTGTCAAATTAACTTCCCAAATAGAAAGCCATTACTGGTGGTTGTTTACTTGCAGGTTTTGCAAGCTTACGTCAAGACAGTATAGCCTTGAATATAGAGAAAACAGTTTTGTTCGTCTGTTGATCCTCTACATGGCCCATCAAAAGTGAACCGAAAATTGTTCTGGGAAGTAAAGGCTGCCAATTCGTGGCACAGTCCACGTGATAAGATCCATACATAACAGTCCACGTGACAAGATCACATACATGACAGTCCACGTGTTAAGATCCATACATAACAGTCCACGTGACAAGATCACATACATGACAGTCCACGTGTCAAGATCGCACACATAGCATGTGCACGTGTAAAGATCCATACATAACAGTCCACGTGACAAGATCACATACATAACAGTCCACGTGACAAGATCACATACATGACAGTCCACGTGTTAAGATCCATACATAACAGTCCACGTGACAAGATCACATACATGACAGTCCACGTGTCAAGATCACATACATTACAGTCCACGTGACAAGATCACATACATGACAGTCCACTTGTCAAGATCACATACATGACAGTCCACGTGTCAAGATCACATACATGACAGTCCACGTGACAAGATCACATACATGACAGTCCACGTGTCAAGATCACATACATGACAGTCCACGTGACAAGATCACATACATGACAGTCCACGTGACAAGATCACATACATGACAGTCTACGTGTCAAGATCACATACATGACAGTCCACGTGTCAAGATCACATACATGACAGTCCATGTGACAAGATCACATACATGACAGTCGATTTGACAAGATCACATACATGACAGTCCACGTGACAAGATCACATACATGACAGTCCACGTGTCAAGATCACATACATGACAGTCCACGTGACAAGAACTCATACATGACAGTCCACGTGACAAGATCACATACATGACAGTCCACGTGACAAGATCACATACATGACAGTCCACGTGTCAAGATGACATTTATGACAGTCCACGTGACAAGATCACATACATGTCAGTCCACGTGTCAAAATCACATACATGACAGTCCACGTGACAAGATCACATACATGACAGTCCACGTGTCAAAATCACATACATGACAGTCCACGTGACAAGATCACATACATGACAGTCCACATATCAAACTAACAATAGCACATGCTGGGGACGATCGTCATGTAAAGGACATGCAATTAACTTTTTAACTTGTTGGCACCTCTACAGAGTTCTTCTTGTGTTCTTTGATGGTCAGTTCTGGTGTTCCATAATGGTCATTTCTGATGTTCTATGATGGTCATTTCTGGTCTTCTATGATGATGAGTTTTGGTGTTCTGTGATGGTCATTTATGGTGTTCTATAATGGTAAATTCTGGTATTCTATGATGGTCAGTTCTGGTGTTCTATGATGGTCGGTTATTTTCTTCTATGATGGTCAGTTCTTGTGTTCTATGATGGTCAATTCTGTTGTCTTTTGATGGTCAGTTCTTGTGTTCTATAATGGTCGGTTCTTTTCTTCTATGATGGTCAGTTCTTGTGATCTATGATGGTCACTTCTGTTATCTTTTGATGGTGAGTTCTTGTGTTCTATAATGGCCAGTTGTGTTCTATGATGGCCAGTTCTTGTGTTCTATGACGGTCAGTTCTTGTGTTCTATGATGGCCAATTCTTGTGTACTGTGATGGTCAGTTCTAGTGATCTGTGTTCGCTGTGGAATATCTGAGACACATCCACACACAGCAGGCTCAGTGACCACCTCTTGTAGGTGAGCCAATTCGGAGAGGTAGAAAATGACGCCAGAAAATGTTTTACCTGCCTAGTTAGCACAATCATGGAGGCCGACCTTGACCCCGTGACACATGATCTTACCGGAAATTTTCCCGGAAGCACGTGTCCCGCGTGTCAGCTGACCGGATGTTGGCCAATGTCCGGGGTGTCCTTGCCGAGTTTTGAAACGGTTGTGTACAAGATGTGTACATGATGTGTACAGGATGTTTTCTCTCACGTTAAACCTGCGGTTAGTTTGTTCATTTCTGTTTGAATTGTGTACAGGACAGAGGTGACATGTGATTTTTGTACATGACAGAGGAGACACATAAAAACCAATAAAAAGATATCAATGGAAACGAGAAAAAGAGCGTTTAAGTGCTACATAGAACCTGTACTTTTGTATGGATGTGAAGCGTGGAAAATGAGCAGACAAGCTGAAAAACATCTGATGGCTGTGGAAATTTGGTTTCTGAGGTAAATGTAAAGAATACCGTGGACAGACATAAAAAAAAAAAAAAACAATGAACAAGACCTTCAAGAAACAAATTAAAATTGTAAACTGATTAGAGACATTAGACGTAGACCATCACAATTTTTTTTATTTATGAGCATGTTAGGAGAAGAAATGAATCGGAGAACTTGGTGACAACAGGCAAGATCGAAGGGAAGAGACAAAGAGGAAGACCGAGAAGTAAATACCCGGATGGCTTGGCCACGTGACATGGTCGAGCCAGAAACACGGAGCTGATCCATGACTCTGGTGATCAAGTGAGATGGCAAAACATGACCGACTACGCGGATCAGCATGGCAGATGATAGATGGAAGGACAGAGGAGACACGAGATTTGTGTACAGGACAGAGGAGAAATGAGATGTGTGTAGAAACAGAGCACAATAAGTGTAGAACCTTGTATAGACAGAGAGCAACTCGTGTGTAAATGTGTATAGAAAGAGAGCAACTCGTGTGTAAAGTTGTATAGACAGAGAGCAACTCGTGTGTAAAGTTGTATAGACAGAGAGCAACTCGTGTGTAAAGTTGTATAGACAGAGAGCAACACGTGTGTAAAATTGTATAGACAGAGAGCAACACGTGTGTAAAGTTGTATAGACAGAGAGCAACACGTGTGTAAAGTTGTATAGACAGAGAGCAACACGTGTGTAAAGTTGTATAGACAGAGAGCAACACGTGTGTAAAGTTGTATAGACAGAGAGCAACTCGTGTGTAAATGTGTATAGAAAGAGAGCAACTCGTGTGTAAAGTTGTATAGACAGAGAGCAACTCGTGTGTAAAGTTGTATAGACAGAGAGCAACTCGTGTGTAAAGTTGTATAGACAGAGAGCAACACGTGTGTAAAATTGTATAGACAGAGAGCAACACGTGTGTAAAGTTGTATAGACAGAGAGCAACACGTGTGTAAAGTTGTATAGACAGAGAGCAACACGTGTGTAAAGTTGTATAGGCAGAGCAACATGTGTGTAAAGTTGTATAGACAGAGAGCAACACGTGTGTAAAGTTGTATAGACAGAGAGCAACACGTGTGTAAAGTTGTATAGACAGAGAGCAACACGTGTGTAAAGTTGTATAGACAGAGAACAACACGTGTGTAAAGTTGTATAGACAGAGCAACACGTGTGTAAAGTTGTATAGGCAGAGCAACATGTGTGTAACGTTGTATAGAAAGAAAGCAGCACGTGTGTACACTTGTATAGACATAGATCAACACGTGTGTAAAGTTGTATAGACAGAGAGCAACACGTGTGTAAAGTTGTATAGATAGAAAGCAACCCGTGTGTAAAGTTGTATAGACAGAGAGCAACCCGTGTGTAAAGTTGTATAGACAGAGAGCAACACGTGTGTAAAGTTGTATAGACAGAGCAACATGTGTGTACAGTTGTATAGACAGAGATCAACATGTCTGTAATATTGTATAGACAGAGATCAACAAGTGTGTACAGTTGTATAGACAGAGCATCACGTGTGTAAAGTTGTATAGACAGAGAGCAACACTTGTGTAAAGTTGTATAGGCAGAGATCAACAAGTGTGTACAGTTGTATAGACAGAGCAACACGTGTGTAAAGTTGTATAGACAGAGCAACACGTGTGTAACGTTGTATAGACAGAGATCAACATGTGTGTAACGTTGTATAGAAAGAGAGCAGCACGTGTGTAAAGTTGTATAGACAGAGATCAACAGGTGTGTAAAGTTGTATAGACAGAGATCAATATGTGTGTAATGTTCCAGAGATAAACAGCAGCACGTGTGTAAGACAGCAACGTTTGTGTGTAAATTAAGTCAGTAGTGTCTGAAGGTCGTCAGCAAGGTCGCGCGTGCAACAGCCCGTGTGAGTAGCCTCTCCCGAGGAAACAAGATGGACGCAGAGAGACTCATTAACACGTGGCGCCAACTCCGGGTCATTGATTTTCTGAGCAGAAGAGGGAGTTAGGGAGAGGGAGGTAGGGGAGATATCACGAGGGAGACAGAGGGAAGGAGATAGTTTGTAAGGAACTATTTTAGGTAAGATATAGTAATAAAACGCGGAAAGAGTTGAGCCTTGGTGGATGGTAGGGTGGGGGTGGGGGTTAGAAGGAGCATTTCAGGAGAGAGGATGAGGCTGCATAAAGGAAAGAACAATGGACGAGAGGCAAGAGACAGAATAGGGCGGGAGACAGAAGTGAAAGAAAAGAGAGAAGATCGGAGAAGGTATGGAGGGAGAAGAGAGTATGAGGAGGAAGGAAGGAAGGAAGGAAGGAAGGAAGGAAGAAAGAAAGAAAGAAAGAAAGAAAGAAAGAAAGAAAGAAAGAAAGAAAGAAAGAAAGAAAGAAAGAAAGTGAAGGAGTGAATTCAGGTCAACGAACATTGACTGCGATGTGGTCTCGGAGTACGTGCTACTTTATCTCTGTGCGTGTTTGCGTGTCTGCATGTGTGTGTGCGTGTGTAGTTGTCTATATGTAGAGCTGTATGAATTAATGAGTTATTTTAGTGGTGTGTGTGTGTGTGTTTGTGTGTGTGTGTTTGTGTGTACACGAAGACGTGCGTATGTGTAGATGTGTCTAGGTAAGAGAGTGTGTGATTGTGTGTTTATGGGATTATATAGGTAGGAGCGTGTGTATGTGTGCGATTGTATAGGTAGGAGCGCGCGTGTATGGGATTGTATAGGTAGGAATGTGTGTGTGTGTGTGTGTGTGTGTGTGTGTGTGTGTGTGTGTGTGTGTGTGTGTGTGTGTGTGGTATATTATTTCGCAAGCCGTCAACGTCGATGTGAGCATTCCTCGCAATACCATTTCAAGATTACCACCGCAACAGTGATGGTTTGTTTCCCAGTTCTAAAATCCAAATTTTACAACAACAGACTCATTTTCGACGTGATAGCCAATAACTTGGACGGGAAAAGCTAATATAAAAATAGCAATGACCGGTTCAAGTTCTCATTGTGCATACCACAAACACGTTGTCACTAGAAGAGGGCCGAATGTGATTGCAGGAATTGGTAGCCTCGAAAATATCTACGAACGCAGGATAGAAAAGCAAGTCGAGAGAGAAAAGGACCAACAAACCAGCAGCCAGTGTATTTGGAAACCCAACCAAATCTAGGACCTGACATCTTGGTGTTGACATGTGGTGTGGGAGCCATTCAAAACGAATGAAGGTAAACACAATAATATATTTTATATTACGCTAGTCAGTGATCCCTTTTTTAAGAAGTCGGTGAGTCAATGTGTTGTAAATAACGTGATTAGTCCTTAAGAAATTAATTTAGTAGAAACTAAATATTATATTCGGTTATTATAGTCATGGATAAACTTTACATTAAGATAAACCACAGTCAATTTCTTTTTCTCCCAGTTAAACAACTTAATTTAATGTGTAAGCGTTAGACCTAGGTTGTACATTTTATTTCTTAAGTAGTTAAACTCAATCAGCAGTGATTTAGATATTGGTGAGTAACTTAAAATTTAGAAGGCTAAGAATACTTAGTGCAGTGATAAGAAAACTATTTTGAATGTGCAAACACTGGTAAGACAAATTAGTGTAATGTGTAATAGACAAGTAGATTTATTTTACATGAGCACATGGAAGCCAAATAGATTTATATAGAGATCATGATGAACATGTGGAATTAATATCTGTGAGCCACATAATAATGCTTAATCAACCGCTATGCAAGAATGGTTAGGATTCATAATGGATGAATGTGGATCGGGTATATCACATAAATCTATGTAATTGATGAGAGCATGCCTGTGGTGATTCATGTGTGATTTCATTATTGTTAAACTGATGTGAATGTATCATTTTTTAACCACATCAGTGTGACTAATTATCATCCAGGAAAATATTATAATTTCTGATAAATGATTGCGGAATGATTGAGATTTCATTGTAATGTCATTGTTGTTGAATTTGTAAAGTTATCCGTTGCAAAGCACATAATATTCTTAATTGTCATCCATACAGATATGATTATGTCTGATGAGTGATTGTGGAATGATTGAGATTTCATTGTGATGTCAATGGTGTTAAACATTTAAAGTTATCATTGAGAAATCACATAAGTATAATTACTTTCTTACATGCAATTATGAGAATGATTTCTGATGAATGAGTGAAGAGACGTGACATGCTAAGAAGGAGTATAAGCGAGAAATCAATCACATGATAGAAGGCAACTTTGATGTGTTATGTCCTATCTATCAGAAGAGAACATGTTCGGCATAACCCATATACTAATTAATAATTTAGTGCACTCCGACTCATGACACCACTCTATATTATATATCACTCATGTAACAATCATGTGGTTCTGTGTCCTGAATGACACCACTCTGTATTACATATAACTCAGGTTACAAACATATAGTTTTGTGTGTCCTGAATTATGATGATGATGATTGTAATGAAGATGATGATTGTAATGATGATAATGATAATGACGAGAATGATGATGATGATTGTAATAACAATGATGATGATAATGATATAATGATAATGATGAGAATTATGATGATTATTGTAATAACAATGATGATGATGATAAATGAGGTAAAAGCATATTACATCCACGAGAAGAGGAGGGAAGATAACTTCTCCCTTGAAGCATTTTAATAAGAAGAATGCACCTGAACACTATACAAGAATTGATACCATGATGTACTTATATTGTTTATAAGCAAATACTAATTCCAATAGGGAATTATTTAAATCCACTTAATGTATGATGTCCATTTCATTTAATGGAAGAAGATGTAGAGAAAATAACTAGGTACAGAAGAGGATGGTGAACATAGTTGTCAAATTCCAAATCAACCAAGGTATTACTCAACCTGGAGACCATGATGACAGGCACAGGTGAAGATGAAATTGCACATCTGCTAGTCTAAACTTTTAACACCTTATAATGGAAGATTGGATGGAGAGCAACCAATTTGTTGGTGCTAACTCATTTAGAACACCAAGACCATCTGTCTCCTATGTTTATTTTTCTCTAGGAACAAGATTCCTCTTATTGATTTCACTTGTTGTGTTTTTGGGAGTTTACAGCATTTCGTTTCTAATGTCATGGCGATGATATCATTAGATTTATGATTGATGCTGAAATTTCAGGTAGTGGCTAGGTACAGCTAGATCTAGGCCTGACTTTGTGAATGTAACAGCTTGGCTGAATGTAACAGCTTGACTGAATATAGCAGTTGGACTGGGTTAGGCAGCTGATATAGTGAGACCAAATACTAGTCCAAGCACTTCTTGCAGATTTCTCTACCATAGAGGACAGGTATCCTAGATAACTTAGTCTAGGTGGAGAAACCCTTGAGCCAAATAAGGTAAACTAATCCTGACAAAGGAACACTCATGAAAATATAACATATATTCTACACTGACTGATTGCAGCAGATATCCAAGAACGTGATGGTGGACCAATCAGTGTATACAGTTTTGTATAGAAACTTGTACAGAAGAGGCCCAATAACTATTATTGAAGACTGATACAGCACCGATAGCGATGAATTGTATAGTGAGCACAGCCAGGATATAGATATATATGAAGTAGAGATGTTCATGGTCTTGTTTTTTTATGCTTTGAATGTTGTACATTTATGACCTTACTGTTAAATAGCACCATCTAAGTGTAACATATTTGAAAAATAAGGGTCATTGTCTCTTTTAAGAGCTCTCTTGTCGTAGTAAAATTGATTTAATTAACAACCCTAGAAATTAATTATTTAGTTGGTAGAGGAGAGGCAAGGAACCACCAAAAGGATATTTTGTGTATTCAGAGAAAACTTTTCATTGGTTACCTGGAGGTAATCCTTGGTTCTCCGAAACTCTATTTATGGTCTCAAGACTGAGCCAGTAACACTTAAATTAATTATAACGGGAAGGATCTCATTGAGAAAGAGGAACTTAGAATCCTTTCTCTCTTTGGGGTTGTCCCAACAACCATACATCCGACAGTGTGTGTGTGTGTATGTATGCGTGTGTGTGTGTGTGTGTGTGAGAGAGAGAGAGAGAGAGAGAGAGAGAGAGAGAGAGAGATTATATAGGTAGGAGTATGTGTGAGTGTTTGCATGGACTTGCAGAGGCAGGTATGCTTGCCTGTCTATATACGTGTGTGTGTGTGGGGGGGGGGTATGTGAGTGGACATCTCTAGGTGTGTGTGTTTGTGGAAGTATCTAGTGTGTGTATGTGTGTGGAGGTGGAGGGACTTGCCGATGTATGCATGCGAGCTGAGAGAGAGAGAGAGAGAGAGAGAGAGAGACAGAGAGAGACAGACAGACAGACAGACAGACAGACAGACAGAGAGAGAGACAGAGACAGAGAGACATAGAGAGAAACAGAGACACAGAGAGACAGAGAGAGACACAGAGAGACAGATAGAGACACAGAGAGACAGAGAAAGACACAGAGAGAGACCGAGAAAAACAGAGAGAGACACTGAGAGAGACACTCAGAGAGACAGAGAGACAGAGAGATAGAGAACGAACGAACTTTATTTTAAAAGGGTAAAAAATTGGGCACGCAGGCCCGTCTTACATTCGGCCCTTTCGATCACTCATCTTCCATTCATCAAATGTGCATGTTATATTTACATAGGGGAAAAAAACATTGTAAAATTGATTTTGTAAGCATAAACAATGCATATTACGCATGGTACATTCACATGGGGGGGGGGGGGGAAACATTGTCAAATGAAGTTGTAAACATAAACAGTGCATATTGCAATATTGTGAGACACATCCCCCATCCACCCTCACACCCCGCAGCCACGCACACATCCTTCAGCCACCCACACACAACCCCACCCACCACACTCCCATCCACCCACACATACTTCCACGTACTCACACAGACTCAGACAAACATACATGCCGCCACCCACCGATCCCCCACCCACACACATTTCCCCACCCACACATACATCCCCCACCCGTCCCATAACCGACACGTACACACCCACCCACATATACTTCACCACCCACCCACACACCCGCAGCCACCCAGCAAAACACACATCACAAAACCACACACACATAACCCCGTCAACCCACACATCCAGCACCTATCCATACATACACCCTGCACCGTCACAATTTTCCCCACCCACCCACACACACATCAGCCAACCTACACCCACACACACATCAGCCAACCTACACACCAGAGAGACAGAGAGAGACAGAGAGAGACACATAGAGACAGCGAGAGAGACAGAGAAAGACAGAGAGAGACAGAGAGAGACACATAGAGACAGCGAGAGAGACAGAGAAAGACAGAGAGAGAGAGAGAGACAGAGAGAGACACATAGAGACAGCGAGAGAGACAGAGAAAGATGCAGACAGAGAGACAGAGAGCGACATAGAGAGAGTGAGAGACAGAGAGACAGACAGAGAGAGACAGAGAGACAGAGAGAGAGAGAGAGAGAGAGAGAGAGAGAGAGAGAGAGAGAGACAGACAGACAGACAGGGAACGAACGCACGAACGAACTTTATTTTCAAAGTGTAACAAATTGAGAACGCAGGCCCGTCTTACATTCGGCCCTTCCAATCACTCATCTTTCGTTGATCAATAATGCATAATACATTCACATAGGAAAAAAACATTGTAAAATGAATGTTGTAAACATAAACAATGCATAATACCATATTATGAGACATATACCCCAACCATCAACCCATCCCCCATCCACCCACACATCCCCCACCCAACCACTTACACACATCCCCAGGCACACATACATGCCCCACCCACCTCACCCACCTCACCCACACATCCCCCACTCACCAACACACACACACCCCTAGGCACACATACATGCACCCATCACCCATCCACACATCCCCCACATAAACACATCTACCCATCCACACACACACACATCCTCCACTCATCCCATAACCCATCAACACTCACCCACCCAAATATCCTCCATTACACACGCACAGACCCCCAACCACCCAGCCAAACACACATCCCCCAACCACACATACCCACCTACACACATATCCCCGCCAAACCATACATCACACACTTACCCACACACAAAACTAGCATCCACCCACATATCCCCCACTTTCACACATCCCCCACCCACACAATCTCCCCTCGCCCACCCACACATCCCACGAACATACACACGTCCCCACCCCAACCTACACACACTCACCCACCCACACATCTTGCACCCCCCCCCCCTCCAATAACACATCCCTTAACCACACATCCCTTAACCACACATTCTCCATCCACCCACACCACATCCATACACTCACACACACACAAATTTCCCCACCCATACACACATCCCCCCACACACATCCCCACCCACAAACACATCCCCATCCACTAACACATACCTCCCACCCACCATCACCCACAACCCACCCACACACATACCCACCCACATACATCTTCCCACCCACACACACATCATCCACCCATACACTCATCTCCTTCATATATCCACCCACTCACGTACTCAGGAAGAGACAAAGAGACAGACATACAGACAGACAGAGAGAACGAGAGACAGAGAGAGACAGAGAGAGACACAGAGAGAGGAGATTTGCGAAAGACGGAGAGTAGAGCTGTAGGTTGCATGATTTCATAAACGAATGGAATATTAGCTTGGGAAGAAATAAAAGTCCAAGATGATTGGCAGCAGGCAATAATAGTACCAATATTGGAAAAGAAAGGCAATATGAGAGAGTGCGAAACATACAGAGGTATATCACTCCTGAGCCATATAGGGAAAATGTACGCAAAACTATTGGAACCCATAGTTGAACAACAGTTAAGCAAAGTACAATTCGGTTTTCGGAAAGATAAAATTGCACTGATGCACTATTTACACTTAGACAAATATGTGAAAAAACTATCGAATATAGTGATCAGCAGAAAATTGTGCTTGTAGATCAGGAAAAGGTTTTCGATAGAGTAGACAGATACAAATTATGGACCATCCTCGAAGACTATGGGATACAAGGGCAACTGCTAGAAAACATCACAGCCATGTACCACTCGAGCCGAAGTGCAGTAAGAACACAAGAAGGTATATCAGATATGTTCACAGTCAATATAGGAGTGAGACAGGGATGTGTGCTCTCTCCTCTGCTGTTTAATTTCTACATGGACAGCATATCCAAAGAAGCAAGCCTTGACAGAACAGAAATTTAGAACTCTTTACTCCAGATGAAACAACTGATTCACAAGAAATAAATGAATTTCTATATGCAGACGATCAGTGCCTGTTTTACAATGATGGGGGAAGACTACAAAATCATATTAAAAATCTGAGTTCAACATGCAGCTGATACAATATGAGTATAAACACAGCCAAAACCGAAGTAATGCAAGTAAGCAGGTCGCCTGGTCCACTAAGTATACGGATAAATAGCACAACTCTGAAACAAGTTAAAGAATTCAAATATCTTGGAAGTATGATCACAGAAGATGGCAGATTGGACAGAGAATCGAAATCAGATGTCAAAAAGCTAGTCCACTTATATATCAACTATCACCCTTACTGAAACATCCACATATACCCATGTCCACAAAACAACAGATAATAAACAGCATATTCACATCAACCCTATGCTACTAATCTCAAACATAGATTGTATCCAAATTACACTTTCGCAAAATCAACACCTGCGAGACGTGATGCCTGAGGAGAGCTGCCAACTTAACGATCCGAGACCGAGTAAGAAATTCTGTTATCAGACAGACTGTGGGATCAACACCTTGTGCCACGTTTATTGACAGACAGAAGATCAAGTAGTTTGGCCATGTCGTTAGAATGCAACACCATCAACTACCATCACTGGCCTTACATCAAAGATCATCTGCGACGAGACCAAGAGAACGTCCAAGAAGAAAATGGATTGACGACATCAAAGACACTGTACAATCACACGGAATGACACTATCCAGTGCCGCCCAATTGATGTTGGACAACAGGATGTCTCCATCCGACATAGGGATTGCCAGAGAACGCAAGCAAGCAAGCAATTACTCCCCACGACGCTTGACGACAGAAGTGAAAGATGATGATGATGATGATGGATAAAAAGAAAAAGGAAATCAGGGTAAGTCAGCTATATCTATATAGCCAGAGAGAGAGAGAGAGATAGAGAGAGAGAGGCAGACAGACAGATCGAACGATCGATCGATACACAGATCTATAGGCCCAAAAAATATAAAATGCATTTATACCTCTCCATAACAACGCCTAGACTGCATGTAGAGACCACGTGTTGCCCATACAGCATGATCCATCTCTCTGCCTGCCTAGGTTTACTCCAGATGACAGGTAACACCAGTAAGTCTGGAATAAGACCAGCTGCAGAAGCTGCTGGATCAGCAAAGCAATACTCTAACTGTCCGCCGTTCAGAGCTTCCATCTTAGACCAGTTGCCGACCAAGGCTTACGGCCTGGTCTGCACTGCCATGACATTTAGTCTTTAGGTTGCATTTCCTCGCACTAGGGTAAGACTTGTACCCTCCCAATTGCGCTCTTCCGCCCGAAGCCGTTGGCACAATGTGGGGTGTCGGGTTTGGTAAGCGCCGCCCACCGTTCGGCGCTAACAGAAAGCAGGTAGTACCGTCTACTGTTATACGGTAGCTCAGTCATGTCTGACTAAGACCGGGCACTAACACAAATGTACACGTACAATAAGATAAACAGATCGATGAACAAGTCGATTAAAACAGATACAGACACACAGTCAGACAGACCGATAGCTCAGTCGATAATCAAACACATATAAACAAGCAAGCAGACAGCTCTATAGAGCGAAACTGTTAGACAAACAGACAGACAGGTAGATAAACATAAATTCCGGCATATAAACGTCATCACATAGACGAAATAAACATATACATGATTACAAACCTATAAACATACGCATGACATACAAGCCACACATCACTGTTGTGTTTAGTTTCCGCCCTAGTGACGCAGCTTGCCCGGGCGCCAACCTAACCTCGGACATCCCACGTCTGACAGCTGATTGCCATCCATGTAACCACGAACGGCCTGGCTTTGTTGCCATCAAACTTCAATCATTTCCTTAAATCATGCAGATTGTTATTTGTCTATATCTGACACAACGACTTCGTATTATGAGACAAAATGTGACGATACAGCCCATCTTGTGTTCGCCTACACTAAATCATATCTACGGCCTGGGCGGGATCGATACATTGTAGGGGTGGTAGTGACAGCGAAATGGCGTTGTGGTTTCAGGTTGTACACGGGCAGCGCTAACTAGGTGACCACCGACACGCGGGATGTGGGCCAGGGTTCACATCCGTCTGCCTACCTACCTACATATGTACATACCAACCTACCTATTATCTACCTACCTACATATCTACCTATGTACACACCTACCTGGCCCAGAAAGCATGCTGAGTAGGGTTACGACAGGCAAGCTTCGTGCAGAGTGGCTTACTTCGCTTCGGAAGTCACGGGTGACAAGCATCGTCTGGATCTTTTCTCCAGGGCATGCTGGTGTGCTGGGGAATGAACAGGCGGACAGATTGGCTGGCTCTGCAAAACTTGGTGGAGTATTGATGCATGACAAGGCAGATGTGGTTACGGCCTTGTGGGAGCACGTGCACACCTCGGAGGAGCAAATGGATTACCATGATCTGGCAAGAATGAGACAGCGAGGAGTGACGAGGGGATCTGGCCGACGATCGATGCTCAGAGGAAAGGCGAGACAGACATATAATCAGATTACTACTGGTACTATTAGTGTTGGAACTCTTCCCTTGCTGCTGAGGATGGGAACGGAGCGCTTATGGGAATGCCCCGAATGCTGTGATGTCGGTTCCTACATCAATCAATCAATTAAACACCTACCTACTATCTACCTATATACCCAACTGCCTATGTACATGCCTACCTACCTACCTACCTACCCACCTACCTATGTACATACCTACCTACCTACTATCTACCTACCTACCCACCAACCTATGTACATACATACATACCTACCTACTGTCTACCCATCTGCCTATGTACCTACCTACCTACCTATTTACACACCTACCTACTATCTACATATATACCCAACTGCCTACGTACATGCCTACCTACCTACCTACCCACCCACCCACCTACCTATGTACATACCTACCTACCTACTATCTACGTACCTACCTACCCACCAACCTATGTACATACATACATATCTACTATCTACCTACCTACCCATCTATCTATGTACCTACCTATTTATCTACCAATCAGTCTACCTACCTACTAAACAGCCAACCTGCCAAACTAAATACCAACCACTGCTTACCTACCTACTTACCTTTCCACCTCCATACTTACCAAGCCAACATACATAGCTACCTACCTACCTAGCAACCTACCTACCTAGCAACCTAACTACATACCAATCAACCAGCCTACCTAACCTCCTTCCTACCAAACACCATACCTACATGCTCATCTACATACAAACCTATCCATCAACCTATCTACCTAGCTAATTACCTACTTACCTTCTATATCCAACTCTACCTGCTTGCCAGAATCCTCGTCTCGCCCACCAGTCCATCCATCCATCCATCCATCCATCCACCCATCCACCCAACCATCGGTCGATGGGTAGGTCGGTGGGTCGGTGGTGGGTCGGTCGGTCTATCTAACTGTCTCTCTGTCTGTCCGCGTGTCCGTTAATCTGTTGATACAAATCTATCCACGCTGTGTTTACATGTGTGCGTACACTATCTGTTTGCGTCAGTAAGTGTGTGAACGAACGAATGAGTGAGTGTGTGACTGATTGAGCAATTGAATGAGTGTTTCAGCGAGTCATTCAGTTTATGAATGCTTGAATGAGTAAATGAATTAGTGACTGGTTGAATGAGTAAACAAATGAGTGACTGAATAAGTAAATGAATGAATGAGTGAGTGAGTGAATAAGTGAGCCATTTAGTGAACGAGTCAGTGTTGAGGGAGTGAGTGAATGAGTGAGTGATTGAATTAGTAAAAGGATGAGTGAGATAGCGAGCTTCCGAGCTAGCTAGTGAATGAGTGAGCGAGCGAGCGACTGAGTGAGTGATTGAATGCTTGAGTGAGTGCATGAGTGCAACGATAAGATGCCCACATAAGAAACAAAAAATCAAAGATGGACAGTAAACACGGAGCGGAGAAAAATAATCACAAGGCAATGACAATGGCAGAAATCAGCAAGAGTATAAATAACTTGCGGGATGCATCCATTGAACTGCCTGGGCAGACGGGAGGGAAGGCCAGGGTGAAGCTGATTGGCTGAAAGATGCTTGCCTCTACAACAATCGCCCATTAGAGTGGAGGAAAGGTGAAGGTCAGATGTCACCAGCAAAGATCAGAGGCAGAAATCAATCTGTGATCAGAGAGGCTGGCTGGAAGTGGCGCCGCAGGGGCTCCCTGGCCTGGCCGACCCTGATCCTTGCGGCCGGTGATGACAAGGCAGGTCGGTGGTTATCGTTTCTTGTGCTCGCGCTGACACCAGTTTGCAGGTCGCTCCAGGCGTGAGCACGCGATGTGCATGCTACACCAGGTTCTGTGTGGGGCAAGGTCACATTGCGTCACAGGCAGAACTAGCGGGTGCCATGTCACAGACAGAACAAGCGGTTGCATGCCACAGACAGAACTAGCGGGTGCCATGTCACACACATCTAGAGAGGGCCATGTCACTGACATAACCAGCTTGTGCCATGTCGCAGAAAGAACTAGCGAGTGCCATGTCATATACATATAGAGAGGACCATGTCACTGATATAACCAGCTTGTGCCATGTCGCAGACAGAACTAGCGAGTGCCATGTCACATACATATAGAGAGGACCGTGCCACAGACCGAGTGCCATATCACAAACATCTATATGACATGCTACAGACATCAATATGACACAAACGTCTATAGAGTGAAATGTCAGAGACACCTATAGAATTATATGTCACAGACATATATAGAGTAACTCTAAGAACATGTACACGATGTATCCTTGTACACAAGTACGCTAGGAACATGTACACGATGTATTCTTGTACACACGTCCTCTCGACATATGCACACAATTCCAAGGTGTGTGACAGGTGATCAAGTTCGTTTCATGCCAGGTATTTTAAGATTTCTAACGGAACATCTTGCAGGAGACCCTGCGACGGTATACCTGGCAAGTCATTAGGTCCTGGGGTTAGCCTGGAGTTCCTGGGATAAGCCTTGAGTTCCTGTGACAAGCCTTGAGTTCCTGGGACAATCATGTGCTCCTGGGACAAACCTGGAGTTCCTGAGACAAGTTGGGAGTTCTAGGGACAATCCTGAGCTCCTGGGACAAGCCTGGAGTTCCTGGGACAATCCTGGAGTTTCTGGGACAGAATGTTCCTGGAGTAAGCCTGGAGTTTCTAGGACAAGCCTGTTGTTCCTGGGATCGGCCTGAAGTTCCTGGGACAAGCTTGAGTTCCTACGACAAGCCGTGAGTTCCTGGGACGCGCTTGGAGTTCCTGGGACAAGCCTGGAGTTCCTGGGACAAGCCTGGAGTTTCTGGAACAAGCCTAGAGTTCCTGGAACAAGCCTGGAGTTCCTGGGACAAGCCCTGCGTTCCTGGGAAAGCCTGGCGTTCCTGGGACAAGTCTGAGTTCCTGGGACAAACATTGCGTTCCTGGGACAATCCTGGAGTTCCTGGGACAAGCCTGAGTTCTTGGGACAAGCCTCGCGTTCCTGGGACAAGCCTGGAGTTCCTGGGACAAGCCTATAGTTCCTGGGACAAGCCTGGAGTTCCTGGGACAAGCCTGGAGTTACCTGGGTCAAGCCTGGAGTTTCTGGAACAAGCCTAGAGTTCCTGGAACAAGCCTGGAGTTCCTGGGAGAAGCCCTGCGTTCCTGGGAAAGCCTGGCGTTCCTGGGACAAGTCTGAGTTCCTGGAACAAACATTGCGTTCCTGGGACAATCCTGGAGTTCCTGGGACAAGCCTGAGTTCTTGGGACAAACCTCGCGTTCCTGGGACAAGCCTGGAGTTCCTGGGACAAGCCTGGAGTTCCTGGGACAAGCCTGGAGTTCCTGGGGCAAGCCGGAAGTTCCTGGGACAAGCCTGAGTTCCTGAGAGATGCCGCGAGTTCCTGGGACAAGCATGGAGTTCCTGGGACAAGCCTGAAGTTCCTGGGACAATCCGAAATTTCCTGGGACAAGCCTGGATTTTCTGGGAAAAGCCTGCAAGTTCCTGGGACTGCATACACAGGAATATGTCTACCGCTGCACATACACAGCAATTACCACAGCTGCACTCCCACAAACTGATATCTCTACAGCTGCACACACACACACACACACACCACAAACACACTCACACATGTATGTCTACGGCTGAACGGACACACGGCTATATCTACAACTACGCACACACTCACACACGCACACACACACACACACAGAGACACACACACAAGACGAATTTTCCTCCTGTCACAGACAACATGATTGTCTATGATGTTGCAATGATTCCTCTTCCACAATAAGAAGACCACCTAATTGCCCGTGATGTTGCTATGATTCCGGTCTCACTGATATCTTTTGCTGATATTTGTTCTAATGGCAGACAATCGTGGCAGTTATTTGTCCCCGCGCCAAGCCAATTTTCTGCATAACCATTATACCACGTGATCAACGCCAACATCTGTCTCAGTCGTGATTGGGGTTTCAATTCCCGAAGCTTCTTGCAATAGCCGGACCTGTGAGAGCTGTCACTTGCCTTCCGCCGCAGCGGCCTGTTTGGTCTTGTCACGGGAACAAGTGGCTGCAAATATTTGGGTTTGATATCCGATTTATGTCGTGTCCAATTATTCTTGCGACTTGTTATAATCATTTTACACGGCAATTCATCGCATCTCACAGAAATAGAGGCATGAAGACGTATAGACAAAGAAGATTTGGGGGGGGGGGGGGGTCGTCTCATAGTGTAGAATACAAAATAAGAAATGTAGATTACAAGGTAACAAATATACAATATAAGATAAGAAACGTACAGTAAACCCTATTGTCGTTGCCCTCGGTTATCGTCAGTTTTCGGTTTTCGTCGATTTTTTATGCGAAAAATTGTCTCGGTTTTCGTCGGTTGCCTCGGATTTCGCCGACATGGCCACATGACCTCGCTGCTAATTTTGCCAAAACAAACAAAATCCCACGCGGTATTCTGCTTAGTTTGACGTAGCATTTCGTTGTGTGAGCGCCACTTACTAATAATAAAATACGAGAGCGGCATTAAGACTGCGTAAATCGGCCGCATGTACGGGAAGTCGCCATCCATAATAAGTTCCATTGTGGCGAAAAAGGAAGCAATAAACAAGGCTAATGCAGCGAAAGGCATGAATGTGCAATTGAAGATGTCGAAGAGTTATTATTAATTTAGATCAATCAAAACCAGTTAGATGGCTATTCTGTTTCGAAAGCAATCATATGTGAAAAGGTCAGACTGTTGTATGCCGATCTTAAGAAAATGACGATTAGTGATTTTAAGGCCAGCAGAGGATGGTTTAAACAATTCAAGTGGCGCACTGACATACACAGTGTTACTAGTCACTGCGAAGGTGCGAGTTCGGACAAGTCTGGGGCCGAAAAATAGTATTAAACACTATATTTATCCTCTATAATATGTGTTTTTGGTATTATTTTGGAGTTTCTAGAACGAATTAATTGGATTTAAATTGATTCATATGGAAATAATTGCCTCGGTTTTAGTCGATTTCGGATTTCGCCGGTTGTTTTCGGACAGAGTATCGACGAAACCGAGGTTATACTGGATAATACAATATGAGGAATGCAGAATACAATATGAGAAATGTAACATGCAATATGAGAAATGTAAAATACAATATGAGAAATGAAAATACAATTTGAGAAATGTAAAATACAATATGAGAAATGTAAAATGCAATATGAGAAATGTAAAATACAATATGATACATGTAGAATACAATATTAATTGTATAAATAAAATAAAAATAAAATAAATAGATAAAATTAATTGAATTTTGCATAGAAAATGAGTTAACGATAGCCAACACACTTTTTAAACACATCCGATCTTCACATGGAAGTTCCCGAACAGTATTACCAAAAATCAGATAGTTAGTTAGTTAGTTAGTTAGTTAGTTAGTTAGTTAGTTAGTTAGTTAGTTAGTCGCAGTTCCAACTTCACAGCAACGGGTCGTCCCCGTTATGCTCCGTTCCTGTGCCAGTGAATATCACACAAAATGCTCCCATCTGCCCAATGTGAAAAGTGGAAAAGACAGGAGTCTCGACAAACAACAGCCCGCACAGATACACTGTGTATAATGCCGCCGCCAGAATGTCAACACAATAGTCCCCCACAAAACACCCAGTTCATTTCTAATGGAATCGGCAGTCATTTTCCCATCTGGATGTTTCCTAGATGTTCACCCACACAGTCCACGAAATGCAGCTCATCGTCGATGGAGTGGCAGTCAACCAGAAGCCCAGCAGCCACACATTTCTGCATAAGGCAAAAACCGGTCAACTCTGGGACATAGCCATCTGCCATCGCTCCGAACATGCAGTCACGTTCCAAAAAACCTCGGGCAGATTCAAAAGCACTTCACACGAAACTCACAGCTCACAGTGTCACACCAAGCACTCACTCAGTAGCAGGGCGACGGAACCATCAAGCCTCCTTAGTCGCCTCTTACGACATGCGTGGTAGGCTACAGTGTTGCTATTCTTTGCTTCCCTTATGGTAAGTAAGTAGTAAGTAAGTAAATCTTTATTTTCCAAGGGTTAAGAATTGGGCACGCAGGCCCGTCTGACATTCTGCCCTTCTTCTCTATTTCCTCTCATACATTCTTTCATTCAACGGTGGAAATCAAGCATAACATCTGCAAAAACCCTACGAAGTGCAGACTGTGATACAGATCATCAGTTATTAGAAGCAGATCTGAAATGAAAACTCAAAAAGATTACCCGAGGACCAAAGCCACTTCGTTTTGATCTCACAAAAATACCAGACGCATACCACATAGAAGTTAGGAATCGTTTTGGAATCTTGATATATATATATATATATATATACTAGCTGACCCGGCCCGGCTTCGCTCAGGCCCTGGAGGGAATCTATCTATATATCAGTCTGCTTGTTTGTCTGTCTGTCTGGCTGACCCGGCCCGGCTTCACCCAGTCCCTGGTGGGGAGCATCTCATTTAATTCATATACGTAGTCATATAAGCTCTCCCGTTCCCGACTGTCTGTCTATCTGTCTGTCTGTCTGTCCCGGCCCGGCTTCACCCAGTCCCTGGTGGGGAGCATCTCATTTAATTCATATACGTAGTCATATAAGCTCTCCCGTTCCCGACTGTCTGTTTATCTGTCTGTCTGTCTGACCCGGCTTCACCCAGTCCCTGGTGGGGAGCATGTCATTTAATTCATTCATATAAGTAGTCAAATAAGCTTCCGTTCACGACTATCTGTCTATCTATCTGACCCGGCGTGGTTTCGCCCAGCTCCTGGCGCACAGTAACTTAAAAGAATGTCCTTCCACACACCATTCATTATTTTTAATGAAAACTGAACCGACATGACAGTTGATAAGTTTTGTAAGCAGAAAAAGATGGGTTAAAATGTTATGCATAATGCATTATTTTTATGCAAACTTTAAAAATACCTTAAAGATTATATCATTATTTAATATAACTCATATGCCTAAAAATAACTATAGACAAAGAGTTTAACAATAGTGCAGGTAAGTCCAACAATATGACTATAAAGTATATAGAAATGTTATTAAAAGTTATGCCCCTTGAAATAACTTTTCTAGAGTGAAATCCCCCTGCTATATAGACATTATATAATGAAAATGGAAAAGTAAATGTTATTAAATAAGTAGAAGATTTTACATTAAGAAATTATTATAGTCGGTTGCACAGGAATGAAAGGAAGACGTGTAGAAAATTTCATCTCAATCGGATGTACCGTTATCGAACGCAACCAAGACCCACAAACCCACAAACATACACTCTGTTTTATATATATATATATATATATATATATATATATATATATATATATATATATATATATATATATATATATATATATATATATATATAAACAGAGTGTATGTGGCTTTGTGTGTTTGTGGGGATTTATGTATTGGATGCGTTCAATAACGGTACATCCGATTGAGATGAAATTTTCTACACGTCTTCCTTTCATTCCTGTGCAACCGACTATAATAGTTTCTTAGTGTAAAATCTTCTACTTATTTAATAACAGTTACTTTTCCATTTTCATTATATAATGTCTATATAGCAGGGGGACTTCACTCTAGAAAAGTTATTTCAAGGGGCATAACTTTTAATAACATTTCTATATACTTTATAGTCATATTGTTGGACTTACTTGCACTATTATTAAACTCTTTGTCTATAGTTATTTTTAAGCATATGAGTTATAATAAATAATGATATAATCTTTAAGGCATTTTCAAAGTTTGCATAAAAATAATGCATAATGCATAACATTGTAACCCATCTATTTCTGCTTACAAAACTTATCAACTGTCATGTCGGTGAATAAAAACAGTTTTCATTAAAAATAATGAATGGTGTGTGGAAAGACATTCTTTTAAGTTACTGTTTACAGGCGAAACCACGCCGGGTCAGATAGATAGACAGACAGACAGACAGATAGTCGGGAACGGAAGCTTATTTGACTACTTATATGAATGAATTAAATGACATGCTCCCCACCAGGGACTGGGTGAAGCCGGGCCGGGTCAGACAGACAGACAGATAAACAGACAGTCGGGAACGGGAGAGCTTATATGACTACGTATATGATTTAAATGAGATGCTCCCCACCAGGGACTGGGTGAAGCCGGGCCGGGACAGACAGACAGATAGACAGACAAACAGATAGTCGGGAACGGGAGAGCTTATATGACTACGTATATGAATAAAATGAGATGCTCCCCACCAGGGACTGGGTGAAGCCGGGTCAGACAGACAGACAGACAGATAGTCGGGAACGGGAGAGCTTATATGACTACTTATATTAATTACATGAGATGCTCCCCACCAGGGACTGGGTGAAGCCGGGCCGGGTCAGCCAGACAGACAGACAGACAGACAGACAAACAAGCAGACAGACAGACTGATAGATAGATAGATCCCCTCCAGGACCTGTGCGAAGCCGGGCCGGGTCAGCTAGTATATATATATATATATATATATATATATATATATATATATATATATATATATATATATATATATATGCACAAGAGGACATAACACCTGATGAACTGGCAGTACAAGATAGAGATATCTTGATAACTGCAGCCAAAGATTTAATTCCAACCAAGAAAAAGCAACTTAGGCCATGGATTACACCAGACACGTTAGAATTAATAAAACAACGAAGGGAACTGAAACAGAAAGGAGGTGAATTCGATAACAGCAGGATGAAGTATAAATCTTTAACTCGAGAAATAAGAAAGAACACAAGAAAGGACAAAAATCAATATATACAAGATTGCTGTACCAGAATAGAGTAATATCATAAGACTGGAAGAGATTACGAAATGTTCAAAGAAATGAAGTTATTGACAAGAAATGTTCAGCCTCAATTGAATGTTATCTGTGACAAGATGGGAAATAACTTAACAGAATCTAGACAAATTCTAGAAAGATGGCAGGAGTACTGCAGTGAAATGTATGATATGAGTGACAGTGAGGATATGAATGAGATCATCATCATCATCAAGTGCCCTGCCGGCTGGCGAAGGCGTTCATGGCTCTCCACAGATCTCGGTCTTTGGTGTTCTGTATCAACTCTGCTGATAATATTCCTCCATGCCACTGTCTCAATCCGCCCAGCATCATTTCTCTTGGTCTGCCCCTGTCTCTCTTCCCCTCGATCTTTCCAGTTGTCACGATGTTCTCCAATGCCTCTCTTCTCATCACATGACCAAAGAAAGCTGTTTGTCTCTTTCTTATTGTTGTATATAGTGTTCTAGTTTCATTAGCCTCTTTCAGGCAATCGTTGTTAGTTACTCTGGCAGTCCAAGAAATTCGCAACATTCGTCTTAAAAACCACATCTCTGTTGCTTCCAAGTTCTTCCTAATTTATTCATTTATATTTCAAGATTCGCTACCATACAGCAAAACTGGTTCCATATAGCATTTTAGCACTCTGTTTCTTACATTCATTGATAGCGACTTATTGCATAAGATACTCTTCATTTTCTGAAATGCGGACTTTGCCTGCCCTATATGTATATATTTAAAAAAAAAAAATTCTGCTCTTAATTTCTGTTGTACATCTTCCATCTGATGTTATAAATGCCCCTAGGTATTTAAAATTATCAACTTGGTTGAGAATTTCCCCTTCTATTTCTATGTCACATTTTGGTTTCCCCATTTTCTTTGATATCACTATTGTTACTGTTTTCTTGATATTCAAGGAGAGTCCCTTCTGTGCACTCTCTGTTACTGCACTGTCCAACAATTATTGTAGGTCTGTTGCATTATCCGCCACCAATACTGTGTCATCTGCATAGCGTATATTCTTAATATTATATCCTCCGATTAGTATTCCTGGCTTCTCTTTGATCTCTCTCATTATTACTTCGCTATAAAGGGAGAAGAAATCGAGTGACAAGACACACCCCTGTCGTACTCCTAGTTTTATATGTTCGTAACTACCCTCTTTATTTCCCATTTTAATTGCTGCTACTTGGTTCCAGTATATATTCTTTATTATTCTGAAATCTTTCTCATCAATGTTGATATCTTCCAACATTTTAATCAGCTCATCATGTTTTACTTTATCAAATGCCTTAGTATAATCTAGGAAGCATAAATATATGTCTCTCTGTTTATCTATTGACCTTTCTATTAGTGTTCGTAATATATATATATATATATATATATATATATATATATATATATATATATATATATATATATATATATATATATATATATATATATATATATATACATACTGCGTTGTTTTTGCCCTTTCCTTCCATAAAATCATACTGTCCTTCACTAATTTCCTTTCTTATTTTCTTTCTTGTTTTTCTCATTATAATTCTGAGTAGAAGCTTAGTGACATGGTTTATGAGGTTAATTGTACGAAAATCTTCGCATTCAATTGCTTATCGTCTCTTTGGTATTGCTATAAGTACAGATTTCAGCATATCACTCGTTAAATATCCACTACTATAAATATAATTCAGCATTTTGGTTAATATATCTACCCCAAATTCTCCCAATACTTCTAATTCTTCTACTGTGATTTCATCTAGCCCAGGTGTTTTTCTTTTCTTCATATGTTTCATAGCGTCAGCGACCTCTTCTTTTAGAATAGGTGGGCCTTCTAAGTTACTTTCCTCTGTTAATTCTTCCCTTTCTCCATTATATAATTCTCTTATATACTCATTCCTCTTCATTATAGCACCTTCCTTCAATAATATCTTTCCTGTGTTTCATTTCAAACACCCTGTATTTATTCTTATTTTACTTCCTGTGAGCTCACTGATTTGTCTGTGCATACTTTTTTTTTAAATCGTTAATGGAATTTAGTTCAAATTTTTTGCATTGCTCGTTTAACCAACTTTTTTTGCCTTCACACATTTATCTCTTATTTCTTTATTTATCTTAGCGTATTCTTGTTTGTTATTTTTATTATGTTTCCTTTCGTCCATCAGCATTAAACGTTTTTCATTAATCCATTTTTTCTTAGCACTTTGGCTTCTCTCCGGTAATATTTCTTTGCTAGTTTGAGAATGGAGTCCCTTAACATTTCCCACTGTTCATTTATACTCTGTATTTTAGCTATTGCATTGTACCTATTTTTCACAGTCACTCTGTATTGTTCTTGAATTTCTTTATCTACTTTCAGAACCTCTTTATTAAGTCTCAAGCTCTTAACCATTTGTTCCCCGCTCTTTAATCTTACTTTTATTTGTCCACATAGTGGTCAATGACAGCAGAGACAGAACCTGAACCCTCATTAGATGTAATTGCATGGGCAATACAGATTCTGAAGAATGGTAAATCACCTGGATGTGATGAGATACCAGCTGAAATAATTAAAGCGGGAGGAGAAGAAAGCATACAAATCTATCACACATTATGTAAAAAGATATTGAAATATGGTATATGGCCAAAATATTGGGGAAGAACTATCTTTATTCCAATACCAAAAAAGGGCAACCTGAAATTATGCACCGAACTATAGAACTGTTGCCCTGATCAGTCATGCAAGTAAAATTCTACTAACAATCATAATGGGAAGACTTCGTAAGAAAATGGAAGAGGAAATTAACGTGGTTCAAGCTGAATTTAGACAAGGAAGAGGAACAAGGGATCACATTCTCAACATGCGTTTAATAATAGAGAAGTGCAGAGAATTTAATGTAAACTTATTCTCATGTTTCGTGGATTATTCAAAGGCATTTGACTGTGTACAACATCAGAAACTTTTGGAAATCATGAGGAATATGGGCTTTCCATCACATGTAATACAACTCATAAGAATGCTCTATCTAGACCAACAAGCAGCGGTTAGAATAGATGGCGAGACATCAGATTGGTTTGACATCAAGCGAGGAATCTGTCAGGGCTGTGTGCTGTCCCCCTATTTGTTTAACCTGTATGCCGAAAATATAATGAGAAATGTAAGAGATGATATAAACAGGGAGCCAAATGATGCCCTAAATATCGGTGGTCATGACATACCAGTGATTCGGTATGCCGATGATTCAGTATTGCTATCCACAACACAGAATGGAATAGAAAACCTAATTGAATAGTGAAAATCACAACTTATATCTTAACATAGCAAAAGCAAAAATAATGCATACAGATAAAACTACTATGGAGAAAGAAATATATGTTAATGAGGAACAATTGGAGATGGTGGAAAATTTTGAATATCTTGGGTCATTGATTACCAACAACGGTGACACAATAAATGAAATAAAACGACGACTATCAATTGCTCTTCAAAGACTAAAACAACTGAATAAATTATGGAGTGGGACAGACAGAACTACAAAAATTAGATTTTTAAGAGCATGCATCTTTCCCATTGCAACATACCCTTGTGAGACCCGGACACTTACTAAACAAGCTGAACAGCGCATAAATGCATTTGAATATAAATGTTATAGACGAGTTCTAAGAATATCTTGGGTAAAGAAAAGAACAAATGCATCCATACTTCAAGAGCTGAGTCGTAAAGAAGGTTGGCTATTAAAGACGATAAAACAAAGAAAATTGAAATATTTTGGTCACTTGAAACGCCACGAAAGTTTGGAGAGAACAATAATGGAGGGGTATATGCCTGGGAAGAGAGGAAGAGGAAGACTAAAGAGAAGATGGGTGTAGGATGTGGCGGATGAACTCCAGATGGTGTATCGGACCCGGGACATCTTGCTTATGATCCAGAGGTTTTCCGGAAGGTTGTTATGGGCGCGAGGTTCTGCAAAGAACATGCTACTGAATGAATGAATGAGAGTACAATATGAGACATGAAGAATACAACATTAGAAATGTAAAATGAAATATGAGAAATGTAGAATATAACATGAGAAATTTGTATACAATGTGATAAATGTAGAATGTTTTTAGATGTTGCATTCCTTACAGGACGTTGCAGTCAACGCCAACATTTTCAACTGCTGTTGATGTACTAGGCAAGTTTTACGTTCAGTAATTTGCCATTGCTTTCTGAACGACCGGCTCACATACCCCCCCGTAAGTTACCAGAGCGGCGCGATTCTCGCAGCTGGTGTTTCCCCAACATGGATATACGGGATTACGAACAATGTTGTTAACACCTTGGCCAGGGAGACCGGCAAAAATGTAGACTACAATACAAGAAATGTAAAATACAATATCCATCCATCCATCATGTGCCATGCCGGTAAGCGTGGGCGGTCATGTTCTGCCATCTCACTCGATCAACAGAGTCGTGGATCAGTTCCGTGTTTTTGTCTCGACCATGCCACAAGGCCAAGCCATCCAGATACTTGTTTCTAGGTCTTCCCCTTGGTCTGTTCCCCTCGATCTTACCAGTTGTCACCAAGTTCTCCAAATCATTTCTTCTCATAACATGCCCAAAAAATTGTGACTGTCTACGTCTAATGTCTCTGATCAGTTTACGATCTTCATTTGTTTCTTGAAGGACTTGTTCATTGGTCTTTCTGGCTGTCCATGGTATTCTTTGCATTTTCCTCAGAAACCACATTTCTACAGCCATCAGATGTTTTTCAGCCTGGCTGCTCATTGTCCAAGCTTCACATCCATATAAAAGTACAGGTTCTATGTAGCATCTCAACACTCTTTTTCTCGTTTCAATTGACATCTTTTTATTGGTCAGTATGTTTTTCATCTTGCTAAAGGCTACTTTTGCCATGGCGATTCTTGTTCTAATCTCTTCAAGGCATCTCCCATCAGATGTTATTACTGTTCCGAGGTAATTGTACCTATTCACTTGTTGAAGAATATTCCCATTTACTTGTATATTACACTGTGGTATTTCGTTCTTCTTAGTGACGACCATAATCTGTGTCTTTTTACAATTTAATTCTAACCCTTGTTGTTCACTGTGTGTAACAACCGCATCTACTAAATGTTGCAGGTCCTGTTCATTGTCTGCAATCAAGACTGTATCATCTGCATATCTAATGTTATTGATGCATCGTCCCCCAATGTTGATTCCTTCCATATTTTCAATATTTCTGAAAATATTTTCACTGTACAGGGAAAACAGATCTGGAGACATTACACATCCCTGTCTCACACCTCTCTTAATAGGCTGATATTGGCTTACTTCATTATCAACTCTTATGGCAGCTTGTTGTTTCCAATATATGTTTTTTACAAGTCTAAGGTCTTTCCCATCAATTTGTAGTTCTTCAAGCATCCTTATCATGTTGACATGTCTCACTTTATCAAAAGCCTTTGTGTAGTCAATGAAGCAAAGGTGTAGATCTTTGTTTACTTCTATAGAACGTTCGATTACGGTTCTCAGTATATACACAGCATTTACTGTACCCTTGCCTACTACAAACCCACATTGTTCTTCTCCTATTTCAGGTTGTATTTTCCTCCTAACTCTTTGCATGATAATTCTTAGCAAAATCTTCGTGATGTGACTCATTATACTAATTGTTCGATGTTGATCACATTCCAAGGCTCCTGATTTCTTTGGGATTGCAATAAATACAGAATTACATAACTCATGAGGTATGTTTCCAGTATCATATATTGTATTAAGCAGACTGGTAACTTTATCTATTCCATATTCTTCTAAAGCATTAATCATTTCTGTTGTGACGCTGTCTGGACCGGGGGTTTTGCCAGATTTCATATGATTAAGCGCATTCTGAACCTCCATTTTCAAAATTGCTGGCCCTTCATTGTTATTTTGAACAATATATTGTTCGTCTCTGCTATCGTCATACAGGTTTTTCACGTAATCTGACCATTCATGTAATATCTGATCTTTTTCTATTACGACTCTTCCATCTTTTGTCTTTAGGCAGCCTGCTGATGTACGTGTTCTTTGATTAGTAATCTCCTGAATTCTTTTGTGCATTAGTTTTGCATTTTTACTGTTGTGTTGTTTTTCAATTTCTCTGCAATTTTTCTCAAGCCATGTTTCTTTAGCCTCCTTACATAAGGTTCTGACTTTTCTGTGAATTTCTTCATATTTGGCAGGATTATTTTTGTTCTGTCTTCTTGTTTCCATTAGTTGTAAAATTTCTTCAGTCATCCATGTCTTACGGCCAACTTTCTTTACTTTTGGAATAGTTTTTTCTGCTGCACAACTGATTGAATTCTTCAGCATTTCCCATTGATCATCTACATCTTGAAATAGGATCTCTAGATCAGACAATAAATCAAATTTGTTCTTTACTTCTATGTTAAAATTATCTTGTATTTCTTTGTCAGTTTTCAATTTGCACAAGTCATATTTAGTGTTTCCTGCTGTATACTTGACTTTCTTTAACTTTACCCTCAATGTGCCAGTAATTAATCTGTGATCACTGTAACAGTCCGCATTTGGAACTGTTTTTACAACTGTTAATGCATTTCGAAACCTTTTGCTTATCAGGATGTAATCTATCTGGTTTTTAATCCTGCTGTCTGGACTCCTCCATGTCCATAATCTTCTAGGATGTTGTTTAAACCAGGTGTTTCCTACAACCAATTCTTGTTCTTTTGCCCATTCTACAAGTCAAAATACAATATAAGAAATATAAAATACAAAATAAAAAAATTCGAGATAAGACATGTAGAAAACACCAATTGTAAAATGTTTATCGATACAAGAATGGAAACTTAGAAGAGCATAATATGAGAAATGGTAAAAGAAAAGAAGAAGCGAGATATTGATGGACACAAGATAAGAGAAGAAGACGAGAAAAAATATAAAGTAAATGAGGAACATATAAGATAAATAATAAACAGAAGTAAATAGAAAACATAAAATAAATTATAAACAGAAGAACATGAGACAAATATAAGAAAAATGAGAACTATATCATATACTTTGTTTGTTTTGCACTGGCTTGCTTTGAACTCAAGCGTTGTCCATACACACTACTGTTCGTAGTGCTGACCTGAATTTTGCATGTGGATTAGCTATTAACAGTGTCCCTCGCCATCAGGCGAACCCACTCCAACATCAGAGTTACTTGTAATTAACGTCCCCAAATTAAGGACGATAGGTCAACATTTTAGTGCAACTGTCCAGTGTAAGGGTTGAACGCCTTACCTCGGCATCAGCACACCGGATGTTTACGAATTTGCGTTTTTATCCATTTGGCCATGCTTACCTACATATAAGATAAATCGGAAACATAAGATAAATGAGAACACACATCAGATAAATGAGAACATATATCAGATAAATGAGAAAACACATCAGATAAATGAGAACACACATCAGATAAATGAGAACACACATCAAATAAATGAGAACACACATCAGATAAATGAGAACACACGTAAGATAAATGAGAACACACATCAGATAAATGAAAACACACATCAGATAAATGAGAACACACATCAGATAAATGAGAACACATATCAGATAAAGAGAACACACGTAAGATAAATGAGAACACACATCAGATAAATGAGAACACACATCAGATAAATGAGAACACACATCAGATAAATGAGAACACACGTCAGATAAATGAGAACACACATCAGATAAATAGGAAACAGATAGGATAAATGAGAGCAAACATCATATAAATGAGAACACACATCAGATAAATGAGAACACACATCGAACGAACGAACGAACAAACGAACGAACGATCTTTATTTTCAAAGGCTAGCAAATTTGGCACGCAGGCTAGTCTTACATTCGGCCCTTCCAATCACTCATCTTTCGTTCATCAATAGTGCACTGTCAATAGTGCATACACACTATGAATGATGTTGTATTCTACACACATATAAACATCAGATAAATGAGAATGATATAAGATACACGAAAAACAGAAGAAATTGAGAAATATATAATATAAATGAGAAACATATAAGATAAAGAAAGAGAAACATATCAGATATACGAGAAACATATAAGATAAATGGGAGCCATATAAGATAAATGAGAAACATATAAGATATATGAGAAACATGTGAGATAAATGAGAAACAGAAGAAAATGAGAAACATATAAGATAAAAGGGAAAAAAACCATACCAGATAGATGATAAACATAAAAGATGACGGGAAAAGAGAAGAAAATGAGAAATGAGAAATATATAATATACATGAAAAACATATAAGATAAATGAAAAACATAAGAAAATGAGAAAAACAGAGAAACACAAAAAAGAGATAAAGTTGTATACTTATAGAACGTACAGAAGGAGACAAGCCGAAAGAATGTTGCTGTCGCCCCCTACCATGGGCTGTGATGCAGACAAGCACAGACAACAGCACGGAAAACCCCCAGCAAAGTCTGTTTACACAACAACAAAAGACTACAACATGGCTCCCCTTTTCGGTGTACTGTTGGCGCCGACACTGCCAGCAGGGGACCGACTCGTCAGTTTCAACAAACGCTCACAGACAGAACATGTGGCCCGCAAACTGCCAGCCCACACAATAGACTGAATTCTTGCCCGGACAGAAACCAAAGGGACCTCATCAGCTGTGTTTGTAAACTTGTCAGCCGCAGACCGGGTCGGCAGAGATGCACACTGCCAGGTTCAATTTCCTGGGCCGAATGACAATGACGGAAACATCTTCTCTCGCACAAGAAACTACCCTCGGAGGTGTGCTCGGAGATGATACACCCACGGATCTCACTCAGCCAGCGAGGTAAACGTGCGCAGAACACCTGCCGTTTCAGTCCGATACTTTCGTCAGTGGGCAAGACCAACTTCAAAATAACCACACGGACAACGCTGCCTTGGTTGTGCACATTGTTTCATGTAGATGAGTAACCGCGGGCAGCGTGGAACACTTGATGGCGTAATCTTTCATGTAGCCGTTTATCTCATATGTTGGTGTCATCTTTGATGTAGCCATTGTTATCTCACATGTTGGTGTCATCTTTGATGTAGTCATTGTTATCTCACATGTTGGTGTCATCTTTGATGTAGCCATTGTTATCTCCCATGTTGGTGTCATCTTTGATGTAGCCATTGTTATCTCACATGTTGGTGTCATCTTTGATGTAGCCATTGTTATCTCACATGTTGGTGTCATCTTTGATGTAGTCATTGTTATCTCACATGTTGGTGTCATCTTTGATGTAGTCATTGTTATCTCACATTTTGGTTGTCAGGGGATTATATGTAAGTAATAATGTAAGTGCCGGTATGTAAGCGAGAGTCAGTGTAAGCATAGCTGAGGTCAAGGGCAGTAGGAGACATCATGGCTTGGCTAACGGAGGGTCAAGCAAGAAGCCCGTGAACAGACCCACGTGATGTGGGAAGGTCAAGGAGGACGGAAGCAGTGTGTGTGAGACAGCGGATAGAGACGGACGTGTGGAGAATAGCGAGAGATAGAACGATCGAACGATAGTGTTGTGACGGATAGATGAGATGAACGTTGTGTATTGATATTCGAGGAATGTACCAACTGTGATATGTGCGAGATGATGTGAGACTGTGATTGCGAATGGTCATACGGGCGACAGTGTAAATATCGCCCATGTGAGCGAGCGTTTGGCTGCTTGTGTCGAATGATTGCTTGAGCGCGAAGTGTGACCATATTGTCATCCTGTAGTATAAAGCAATAAAGGTTGTTCAGGAGATAGCTCCTGCGAGTTTCCGATTGCAGTCATGTGTTATTAGTATATGTGTCGTAGATGTTGTAATTTGCCTGTCCAAGTCCAGTGAGCTAGAAGGAGCAAATAGTTAGGACTCTGATGTAGCCATTGTTATCGCAAGTGTTTTATTGGTGTCATCTTTGATGTAGCCATTGATATCTCACATGTTGGTGTCATCTTTGATGTAGTCAGGTATCTGACATTTTGGTGTCATCTTTGATGTAGCCAGTTATCTGACATGATGGTGTCATCTTTGATGTAGCCATTGTTATCTCACATGTTGGTGTCATCTTTGATGTAGCCAGTTATCTGACATGTTGGTGTCATCTTTGATGTTACTATTGTTATATCACATGTTGGTGTCATCTTTGATGTAGCCATTGTTATCTCACGTATTGGTGTCATCGTTATTGTAGCCATTGTTTATGTTTTCTTGATATTTAAGGAAAGCTTAAAACTCGTAGTGTTTCCATTTATTATTGCGCATGTCCCGGCGTTACTTCCGGTTTGCTATCAACATAGCTATGTCTCAACGGTTGCAAGGGCTGAGAAAAGGACGGAACAAAATACAGTAGGCAGTTAGGTAGACAGTGCCGGTGCACAAACACGACGACCAAGGCACTACGGCATAGACTATGAGAAGAGGAGAAGAGGATGAGGAATGGCATGGCGACCAAGGCCGCATTCAATGGATTATGAGATTATAGACAGGACATGAATAATCGTTAGTTGACCAACCATGGTCGCCTACGCCTGTCGGCACCCCACGTGATTCTCACGATACTACAGAGGGAGAGACGTTTTCGAAGTGTGTGGATGTGAAATTTGCCAACCAGACTTATGATATATTAATAGACTAGCTGTATTTCCAGGTTTTCTGTTGCCGCTGCACGTCTATTCCCGTGGAAACTCCCTCAGGCAACAGAAACTACTTTCTGCCCAGAATTACTCGCAGATTTCGCTTCTGCAATTACTTGGTTTTCATGTGCTCCGTCTTAGATGAGTAAATGACCCGGTGATAAAAGGCTGCTAGGAGGGGAGGCAGGTGTAAGATCGGCACTCAAGGTGAATGAGAACGTCTGCACTAGGTGGCATTATTAAAACTTCGGGTGGGTTGGAGAGGCTGAGAACACAGCCTTGTATCATTGATTCCAAACGTATCAGGGGCTTCAATCCAGTTATAGGACAAATCTCTCAGATAGGTTTTCAGCTGGGCATCGGTAAGGAAAACACACTTGCATGGGGTACTAAGATTTCAAACAAGTGAACAGAAAATGAAAGCTGAAGAAAAAATTACATCGCTGATGAACACGACTATCACAGCAACAGACAGAAATGACACAACGATCACAGGAATAAACAGAATTGATACCACGAACACAGCAGCAAACAGAAATGACAAGATGAACACAGCAAAAGACAGACATGACACCATGATTACATCAACAGACAGACTGACACCACGATTACAGCAACAGAAATGACACAACGATCACAGCAACAGACATGACACCATCATCACAGCAACATATATGATACCACAAAAACAGCAACAAACATAGATGACATCACGATTACAACATCAAACATAAATGACACCACGTTCACAGCAACAGATAGAAATGACACCACAATCACTTCAACAGACTGAAATGACACTAAGATCACAGCGACGTAGAAACATAAATGATACAATGATCACAGCAATAAACAGACATGACACCATGGTCACTGCAACGAACAGAACTGACACCATGATCACAGTAACAAATAGAAATGACACCACTATCACAGCAACAGACATAAATGACACAACGATCACAGTAAAACAAATAGAAATGACACCGCGATCACAACAATAATCAGAAATGACCCGATGATCACAGCAACAATAAGAAATGATACTACGATCAGAGCAACACGCAGAAATGACACGACGATCACAGCAACAGAAATGACACGATGATTACAGCAATAAACAAACAAATGACACGACGATTGGAGCAAACACGAAACACCCAAAAATAGCAGCAACCAAACATAAAATGAAACAAATAAATTTAGCAGAAACGAACGCCACTCGAAGCTCGCGGGAAAACCGAATGAAAAAAAAAATAAATAACGATTGACAGAATGCAATTTAGCGTTATTTTTAGCCGATGAAAACAATAACACGGCGATAAGGTGAGATTGGCGAAAGTCTGACAGGCCGTAGAAGTAACGAGATTAATCCCCAGCTCCGATACTCGGTAATTGAATAGAAATATATAAACGCGAATGCACGGTGTTGCTGCATTTCCTCGCCCTAAACAAAAACTCCTGCATATTTCGTGCACGGTGAAGAGGACAACTTTCCACACATTTCCAGAATGTCCTGTTGATGACATTACGATATATACACGCATTAGTGACTTGCAAGTCCTGTTCAGGGCGTTAAAATCATCCCCACCAAGTTTCATCTGTTTGCTTGGCAATTGTTACGTTAATCCTTTCTGAACGGCCGACTCGTCATAGCATTGGAAACAACGCAAGTAGGTCTGCTTCCAAACCTCCCGCAGCTAACTTCGGACCCTGGACTCCGTATGCCGGGGAAATTGTGACAGCGTTCACTGCCGGTAGGCTACAGCGTCGGCAGCCACACGTGACACACCAGATGGCTGATTCAGTGAGCTGAAAATGCAACTGCTGCTTCTATTGACTTAGCTACTGCTGTATTATTGGGTTCTGCGACCTTCCCATGTTCCTTGGTGAAATAAGGTTGCCAAGCTACTGCAGTATGACTGGGTTCTGCGACCTTTCCATATTCCTTGTTGAAATAAGTTTGCCAAGCTACTGCTGTGTGACTGGGTTCTGCAACCTTTCCATATTCCTTGTTGAAATAAGGTTGCCAAGGTACTGCTGTATGACTGGGTTCCGCGACCTTTCCATTTTCCTTGTTGAAATAAGGTTGTTGGCATGGAGAGCAACATTTCTGGCAAGCGAGTAAGAGGTTAACAGAGAACGACTTTTGTCGGTCGTGGTGCAGAGACCTGCGGCTACAGACAGGGACAGTAATGAGTGATTGGCAGAGGGTGGACGCTACAGGTTCGATAGTAATGGTGACACTAGAGGATGAATGCTAATGATGTCTCTATATTATATATGCTAATGGTGACGGTAGAGAATTAATGCTAATGATGACTCTATATTATATATGCTAATGGTGACGGTAGAGAATTAATGCTAATGATGACTCTACATTATATATGCTAATGGTGACGGTAGAGAATTAATGCTAATGATGACTCTATATTATATATGCTAATGTGACGCTAGAGGATGAATGCTAATGATGTCTCTATATTATATATGCTAATGGTGACGGTAGAGAATTAATGCTAATGATGACTCTATATTATATATGCTAATGGTGACGGTAGAGAATTAATGCTAATGATGACTCTATATTATATATGCTAATGGTGACGGTAGAGAATTAATGCTAATGATGACTCTATATTATATATGCTAATGGTGACGGTAGAGAATTAATGCTAATGATGACTCTACATTATATATGCTAATGGTGACGCTAGAGGATGAATGCTAATGTGACGCTAGAGGATGAATGCTAATGATGACACTAGACGATAGACGCTAATCGTGACGCTAGAGGAGGGACGCTAATGGTGACGCTAGAGCAGGGACGCTAATGATGACGCTAGAGCAGGGACGCTAATGATAAGGCTAGAGGAGGGACGCTAATGGTGACGCTAGAGGAGGGACGCTAATGATGACGCTAGAGCAGGGACGCTAATGATAAGGCTAGAGGAGGGACGCTAATGGTGACGCTAGAGCAGGGACGCTAATGATAAGGCTAGAGGAGGGACGCTAATGGTGACGCTAGAGAATGGATGCTAATGATGACGCCAGACGATAGATGCTAAGTGTGACGCCAGACGATAGACACTAATGATAACACTAGAGGATGGGAACTAATGATGACGTTTATTGTGACGCTAGAGATTGGACGCTAATCGTGACGCTAGAGGAGTGACGCTATTGGTGACGCTAGAGGATGGATACTAATGATGACGCTTCAGGATGGGCGCTAATGATGACGCTAGAGGGTAGACGCTAATGGTGACGCTAGAAGGAGACACTAATGCCGACAATAAAGGATAGACGCTAATTGTGACGCTAGAGAATGGGCGCTAATGTTGACGCCAGACGATAGACGCTAATTGTGACGCTAGAAAATGGACGGTGGTGGGGAGGGGGGTTTAGGGAGTCGGGAGGATGGGGGGGGGGTGACTAAGATTATTTCTAGATCGCGTTAATACAAGAACCGATTACTTGATATTGTTTTTTCCTCCATACTTTACTGTTCTGTACTTCTCGCCTTCTGAAATTCGTTTTATAACCCGCAAATCACGTTTTATGTAGACGTCTAGACTTGTTCTAGTATGTGCTATTAAATTTAGCTTCCATTTTTACTTATACAGTGTAGGGGCGGGGGCGGGATTTTTAGGTAGGAAATACGAAAGGGGGGATTGACGTTCTGAAAATATGGTGAAGGGGGGCACGGGCCAAAAAAAAGGTTGAGAACCACTGGCTAAGGACATCCAACGACCTATCTAGACTGTTGAGGACATCTAGCCACCTATCTAGACTGTTGAGGACATCTAGCCACCTATCTAGACTGTTGAGGAACCTGTGCTTACACCTGGACCACACCCTTTTTATTGTGTGATATTTCACACCCTCTCTATTTTGTGATATTGCACATCCTCTCTATTGTGTGATATTTCACACCCTCTCCATTCTATGATACTTCACACCCTATCTATTGTGCGATATTCCATATAATTTGTTTCACGTTGTCTCTTCAAGTCTTTTCCTTAAGATCACCATTATCATCAAGTGTTGTGTCGAATGCACCTCCACCTCTCACGATGTGTAAGAGACCACACCCAGTGCCCTACTAAAAGTTCCATGCGATGGTGAGACATAATCCAGGCTGTTCTCTTTATGTCTTTCTCTGATTCTTTTATCGGAAATATTTCCAGGTGTAATATGTTCCAGTGTTTCTCTTTTCACAACGCTGCCGGCCTCTTCCGCATGCTTGTGTAATATGTGTCTTGCCTTCTTTCAAAACAACAAGCGTACAAATGTTATAGTCTATCGTGCAAGCGCCATGTTCTGTGAAAGCACATCAATGTAGCTCCAGGGATCGCATGGATTGTTTACTGATTGCCCAGAACTTACGGCCATGTGTTCTTTCACTGGTTGTGTGTAATGCACTCTATCTCTGCCTCCAACAGCAGGGGCGTATCGCACAAAACGTATAGCTGTGGTTTATCGCACAAAATATAGCAGGGGCGTAATGCACAAAATATAGCAGGGGCGTAATGAGCAAAACATATAGCAGGGGCATATCGCACAAAACATAGCAGGGGCGTAATGCACAAAACATATAGCAGGGGTGTATAGCACGAAACGCTCTCCATACTCTCAAACGCAGCTGTTGCTGGCCCTGTTCTGTTCTGTATTAGTGTCAAATCTCCCAGAATATGTTTTTCATGTAAGTAAACTCGGATTTGTCTCCTGACCTCAGACCAACACTATCTCCCAATTGATTTTCTCCATGTAATTAAACTCAGATTTCTCTCCTGACCTCAGATTAATACCATCTCCCAGTTGATGTTCTCCATGTAAGTAAACTCGGATTTCTCTCCCGACCTCAGACTAACAACATCTCACAGCTGATGTTCTCAGTGTAAGTAAAATCGGATTTCTCTCCTGATCTCAGATTAAAACCATCTCCCAGTTGATGTTCTCCGTGTAAGTAAACTCTGATTTCTCTCCTGACCTCAGATTAATACAATATCACAGCTGATACTCTCCATATAAGTAAACTTGTATGTCTCTGCTAACCTCAGGCTAACACCATCTCCGAATTGATGTTTTCCAGTAAGTAAACTCGGATTTCTCTCCTACCTCACACTAACACCTTCCCCCAGCTGAAGATCTCCATGTAGGGGGTGGGTGGGTGAAGAATTTGTGGGTGGGTGAGTGTGTGTAGGTTGGAGATGGGAGGGAGTGTGTATGTGGGTGTGTGCGGGATGTGTGAGTGGGTGGGAGAGATTGTGTGAGTGGGGAAATGTGTGTAATTGGGGATGTGTGAGTGGGTGTGGCAAGTGTGTGTGGGTAAAAGCGGGATGTGTGGATTGGCGAGGAGATGTGTGTGTATGGGTGGGTGATATGTGGTTCGGGGATGTGTGCTTGGCTGGGTGGTTGGGGGTGTGTGGGTGGGTGGTGGAGGATATGTGGGTGGATGAATGTGTGTGGGTTGTGGGAGGTGTGTGTAGGTGGGGAGATGTGTGTAGGTAGGGAGATGTGTGTAGGTGGGGGATGTGTTGGTAGGGGATGTGTGGGTGGGGGATGGGTGGGTTGGTGCATTTATATGTGCCAGGGTTGTGTGGGTGGGTGGGTGGGGGATGTGTGCGTGTGTGGGTGGGGGATGGGTGGGGCATGTTTGTGTGTCTGGGAGTGTGGATGGGTAGGGGATGTGTGTGACGGATGTGTGTTGGGTGGAGGGTGTGTGGGTGGATGCGGATGTGTCTCATAACATGGTAATATGCATTGTTTATATTTGCAACATTCATTTGACAATGGTTTTTTTTCCTATGTGAATGTATCAAGCACTATTGATTAACGAAAGATGAGTGATTGGAAGGTCCGAATGTAAGACGGCCTGCGTGACAAATGTGTTACTCTTTGAAAATAAAGTTCGTTCGTTCGTTCATGTAAGTAAACTCGGATTTCTTTCCTGACCTCAAATTAATACCATCTCCCAGCTGATGTTCTCCATGTAAGTAAACTCGGATTTCTTTCCTGACCTCAAATTAATACCATATCCCAGTTGATGGTCTCCATGTAAGTACACTAGGATGCCTCTTCTTACCTCAGACAAACACCATCTCCCAGTAGATGGTCACCATGTAAGTAAACGCATATTTCTCTTCAGACCTGAGACTAACACCATCTCCAATTTGATGGTCTCCGTGTAAGTAAACGCATATTTCTCTCCAAACCTGAGACTTACACCATCTCCCAGTTGATGGTCTCCATGTAAGTAAACTCGGATGTCTCTCCAGACCTGAGATCAACACCATCTCCCAGTTGATTTTCTCCATGTAAGTAAACTCGGATTTCTCTCCAGACCTGAGACTTACACCATCTCCCAGCTGATGTTTTTCATGTAAGTAAACTCGGATTTCTTTCCTTACCTCAGACTAATACCATCTCCCAGCTGATGTTCTCCATGTAAATAAACTCGGATTTCTCTCCTGACCTCACATTAATACAATCTCACAGCTGATGTTCTCCATGTAAGTAAATTCGGATGTATCTCCTGACGTCAGATTTATACCATCTCTCAACTGATGGTCTCCATGTAAGTAAATTCTGATTTCTCTCCTGACCTGAGACTAACACCATTTACGTCGACTCAGCCTTAAGACAGTCTGGGGAAATAAGAGCGGCTGAAGTGATACTACCCACATGACCCATCGAGTTCCCATTGGGCTATTCAAATACGAGTCTAACACCATACAGCAATTGCTTAAAAAGCGTGTAAATGTCTCCTTGACCAGACTGACTTCCGGTCAGTTGTGACGCTGGAAGAGTTGAGTCTTGTCATGTGCCATGTTTCACATACAGCTGGTAAATATAAAGAGAAGGGGCCACAAGCAGAATCTCGTCATTGAACATGGTCATATCATCAGTTCTTGTCATTGAATATGGTCACACCCTCAGAACTCGTAACTGAACACGGGTACACCACTACAATATCGTCATTGAACATGGTCAAACTACTAACATCTCGTCACTGAACATGGTCAAAACACTAGAATGACGTCACTGACCATGGTCAAGCCACCAGAATCTCGTCATTGAACATGGTCAAGCCACCAGAATCTCGTCATTGAACATGGCCAAGCCACCAGAATCTCGTCATTGAACATGGTCAAGCCACCAGAATCTCGTAATTGAACATGGTCACACCACCACAATCTCGTCATTGAACATGGTCAAGCCACCAGAATCTCGTCATTGAACATGGTCAAGCGACCAGAATCTCGTCATTGAACATGGTCAAAACACTAGAATGACGTCACTGAACATGGTCAAGTCACCAGAATCTCGTCATTGAACATGGTCAAGCCACCAGAATCTCGTAATTGAACATGGTCACACCACCACAATCTCGTCATTGAACATGGTCAAGCCACCAGAATCTCGTCATTGAACATGGTCAAGCGACCAGAATCTCGTCATTGAATATGGTCAAGCCACCAGAATCTCGTCATTGAACATGGTCAAGCCACCAGAATCTCGTCATTGAACATGGTCAAAACACTAGAATGACGTCACTGAACATGGTCAAGCCACCAGAATCTCGTCATTGAACATGGTCAAAACACTATAATGACGTCACTGAACATGGTCAAGACACCAGAATCTCGTCATTGAACATGGTCACACTACCACAATCCCGTCATTGCACATGGTCACACCACTAGAATCTCGTCATTGAACATGGTCAAGCCACCACAATCTCGTCATTGTACACGGTTACACCACCACAATCTCGTCATTGAACACGGTTACACCACCACAATCTCGTCATTGAACACGGTTACACCACCACAATCTCGTCATTGAACATGGTCTCATCGCTCTTCTCAAGCCGGCAGCCATCTTCATGTTGGTGAAGACTGCCCACAGCCCACTGCACACTGCCTACTGCCCACTCTCCACAAACCACTGCACGTAATATACAAGTACCTCAGACGTCGGAGTGGGTTCGCCTGATGGCAAGGGATTCTAGTAAAAGGGAAAGCTAATCCACACGCAAAAATCAGTCCAGAACACTAGAAGTAGTAGCTGGTGTATGGACAACGCTTGAGTTCAGAGACGCACATACAACCATTAGCTATTTGATCATAATGTGAGTACAGACTTCCGGCCCCTTAGAGTATGCACGTTCACTCAACATTCTCCTGTCTAGTTTTGCGGTACATTGTCCTTAGCCTAATTATAATAACTACAAAGATAATGGGTAGTAATTAGCCACGGAGTGTGGTTTTTGCCAATTTAGATGGTTGGTAATGAATTTATTTTTGTTGTTTAAAAGTTAGATGGTTGGTAATGAATTTATTTTTGTTCTTTAAATGGGTGTATAAAAGTGTTTTATGGTGAGGTCGGCTCCGTGGCGAAGGTGTTACGTACGCCGTTCGTAATACCGCATACCGTGTTTGAAACACAGCTGCGGTCGATTTGGCAGCAGACCGCCTTGCGCTGGTTATTTTATAAAACGGTATGAGTGCCGGTCGTTCAGAAGGCAATGGCAAACTACTGAACTTACACTTGCCTAGAAATCACGAACAGCCAAAATTGCTGGGCTTGACAGCAACGTCATGTACAGAATATGCAAATAACTTTAATGGTGATTTGATCGACTTCATTGCACCGGATTTAACCCACTTGTGTGAGTCAGTCTTCACAGAGTTACAAGTTGTCTGCCTGGATCATCACGACATGAACCCCTTAGCCCGAGCGGTGACCCCACGGATCTCTGCCTGGAGCATCACGACATGAACCCCCTAGCCCCACCGGTGTCCCCAGGCACCTCTGCAAAAATTTTACTTGTGGTATGAGCGACGCATTTTGAACACGAACCCAGCAGCTGCAAGGCGCGAGTCAGACGGCTTGGCCACTTGGTACTGAAGAACCTTCAGTATACTTGTTTATACTGTTGTTGTTACTGGTGGTGGTGGCGGCAGCTGCGACGGTGGTGGTGGTGTTAAAGATTATCACTATAAGGGAGGTACATGTAACTTACAGGAATAATGTAATGTATGAAAGCAGAGAGATAAGAAAGGCAGCAGGTTAGACGGCCCTGCGTGCCCAATTCTCATACCTCTGAAAATAAAGTTCGTTTTCTCGTTCTGTCTGTGTATCAGTATATCTCTCTGTGTGTCAGTATATCTCTCAATGTGTCAGTATATCTCTCTGTGTGTCAGTATATTTCTCAATGTGTCAGTATATCTCTCTGTGTGTCAGTATATCTCTCAATGTATCAGTACATCTCTCTGTGTGTCAGTATATCTCTCAATGTGTCAGTATATCTCTCTGGGTGTCAGTATATTTCTCCGTGTGTCAGTATATCTCTGTGTGTCAGTATATCTCTCCGTGTGTCAGTATATCTCTCCGTGTGTCAATATATCTCTCTGTGTGTCAGTATATCTCTCTGTGTCAGTATATCTCTCTGTGTATCAGTATCTCATTCCATGTGTCAGTGCATCTCTCTGTGTGTCAGTATATCTCCTCAAGTATCAGTATATCTCTCTGTGTGTCAGTATATCTCTCAATGTGTCAGTATATCTCTGTGTGTGTCAGTATATCTCTCTGTGTATCAGTATATCACTCCATGTGTCAGTGTATCTCTCTGTATGTCAGTATATCTCCTCAAGTATCAGTATATCTCACTGTATGTCAGTATATCTCTCAGTGTGTCAGTATATCTCTCCGTGTGTCAATATATCTATCCGTTAGTTAGTTAGTTAGTCGACAGACCATCCTCATTGCACATCGAACCATTCAGTCCACAAGTGTTCGGATCCCCTCCTCAGCAAATCCCGCAGCGTATAGCGGCTAACGACACCAGTTTTGTGTTGGTTTATCAATCTTCTTTGGCTTCCAGCGAAGTATTCTTCTTTGGCCACACCTCTTTTGATTTGCTGTTCTCGCAGTCTGACCATGGTTGTAGATTCGCTGTCATCACTTGGTTCTCGCAAAAGTCTTACTTCTCGTGGGGCATTCAGAATGTCAGCCTGGTCCATGGCGCGTCCGCCCTCCACAGTAGCGTTACCTGCGAGCTTGTCAGCCCGCTCATTTCCTTGTACTCCCGCATGCCCAGGCACGAAGATGAAACTAATCTTTGTCAGCCGAGACCGCTCCAGAGACAGCAACCACTCTCTTCGGATGCACCCCATCTCTACCCTCTTGAGCATGCTCATTGAGTCACTAAGGAAACATGCCCTATTGAATGTCTGTGTCTCGAGCCATGTTACCGCTTTACTTACTGCCATGACTTCCATAGTCAGGCTACTTGTGGTCTCAACAAAAGCACCAGAGTCCTCCTTCACAATTCTCCCTCTGGCCTGCGCCGTGAAAGCCCATGAGCTTCTCACAAGTCGGACAACCGACTCATCTGTGTAGATGACAGCATCACCGTCTAATGAATTCTCGAAAATCATCGCTTGTACTTCCGCCTCCACAGCAGCCGGATTTTCTTGTCTGCATTTTCTGTCTAGTTGGATGCAACATGAAAAGGAAATCGGTTGGCACTTGTACCCACTCCTGGCCAGGTTCTAAGTCCTCCAGTGAACACACCTGTTGAAGAATGTCTTCAGCTTGACCCATCCACAACCTTCCTCTTTTTAACCCGCTGCCCTTCACCTTCCTAATTTCACTATGCTATCCGTATGTCAGTATATCTCTTAGTGTGTCAGTATATCTCTTTGTGTATCAGTGATCACTCTGTCTGTCGGTATATTCGTCTGTGATTGTAACTGACTCAGAAAGCATGCTGACGAGGGTGAGGACGGGCAGGCTTGGTGCAGAATGGCTTGCTTCGCTTTGGAGGTCACGGGTGGCAAGCATCACCTGGATCTTTTCTCCGGGGCATGCCGGTGTGCTGGGGAATGAACAGGCGGACAGATTGGCTGGCTCGGCAAAACTTGGTGGAGTATTGATGCATGACAAGGCAAACGTGGTTGCGGCCTTGTGGGAGCAATTGTACACCTCGGAGGAGCAAATGGATCACCATAGTCTGGCAAGAATGAGGCAGCGAGGAGTGACGAGGGGATCTGGCCGATGCTCGACGCTCAGAGGAAAGGCGAGAAGGACATATAATCAGATTGCTACTGGAACTATTGGTGTTGGAACTCGTCGCTGGCTGCTGAGGATGGGGACGAAGCGCTTGTGGTAATGCCCCGAATGCTGTGATGTCGGTTCCTAAATTATTCAATCAATCAATCAATCAATCAACCAATCAACTGCGAATGTGTCAGCTGATGAGTCTGTGTGTCTGTATGTCTGCCTATCTGTCTACCTGTATGTCTGCCTGTCTGACGACCCATCTCTCTATCAGTATACTGGTCTTTCTGTGTACCTACCTGACCATCTACCGAATCGTCCTTTAGTCTGTCCGTCCGTTCATCTGACTGAGTGTATCAACCCCATATACAAATGGGCATCGTTGTAATTCTCATATTGCATCGCCCACTAGCCATACAAACAGATAATATTACAATTCTCATATTGTATCATCAGTATGTCTGTCTTACTACACAAACCGACAATATTACTATTCTCATATTGCATCATCAGTATGTCTGTCTTACAACACAAACAGACAATATTACTATTCTCATATTGTATTATCAGTATGTCTGTCTTACAACACAAACAGACAATATTACTATTCTCATATTGTATTATCAGTATGTCTGTCTTACAACACAAACAGACAATATTACTATTCTTATAGAGTGTCATCAGTACGTCTGTCTTACAACACAAACAGACAATATTACTATTATCATAGTGTATCATCAGTAAGACTGTCTTGACATACAACCAGTCAATATTACTATTCTCATTGTGTATCATCAGTATATCTGTTTTACCACACCAAAAGACACTATTGCTATTCTCACATTGCCGGCACGCGTCTGCTGCAGTTATTGACCGGGCACGCTGATTCCCTCTCTGCTGAAAACTGACCAAACCACCATGACTTCATTAGGCGGTCGTCGACAAGGCCTGCTATTGCACAAACACGCTAGAAAATAATCACCCATTATATTGTCTCTTCAATACAGTAACACTTCTAAATTATGGGACTCCACTAACAAAACTAGCGGTGAGCGGTCTAGTTATCGGATTTTCTAGACAAAACACCGGCTGCTCCCGCCCCGAGTACTCAAGCGCCATTATGAATACCGGAAGGGAGGCAATTTCAGCGGCATAATTAAAGGGAGAATGATCTGGTTTACTAACGACCTCAGTGCTTAAGTCGAAGGTCAAGACGCTGCGGGACACAAATGTTTAACGTTTGTGGTTTGGAAGTAGGCCTTGGCGGCGCATCGACTCACCAGATGCAGAGTTATAATCACATTAAGCCGGGAGTGCAGGGAGTGGCCAGCAGGGGCCACGGAAGTGGAAGTCCAGCTACTAATCCAGGACAATGCTGACTCGAGTGATGTGATTATCTACACAGATGGTTCAGTGTCAAGAGGTAAGAGAAGTGGCTGGGGGTTCATAGCCAAAGCTAATGGTCGATGTTTGTGGCAGGAGAGCCTGGCATATGATACCACAACATCTAGCTTAAGAATGGAGGTTGAGGCAGTCAGTGCAGCTTTCCGCTGGATGGAGAATACGACACACACACACATCGTGATTGTAACTGACTCAGAAAGCATGCTGACGAGGGTGAGGACGGGCAGGCTTCGTGCGGAGTGGCTTGCTTCGCTTTGGAGGTCACGGGTGACAAGCATCGCCTGGATCTTTTCTCCGGGGCATGCCGGTGTGCTGGGAAATGAACAGGCGGACAGATTGGCTGGATCTGCAGAACTTGGTGGAGTATTGATACATGACAAGGCAGACGTGGTTGCGGCCTTGTGGGAGCACGTGCACACCTCGGAGGAGCAAATGGATTACCATGGTCTGGCAAGAATGAGACAGCGAGGAGTGACGAGGGGATCTGGCCGACGCTCAACGCTCAGAGGGAAGGCGAGACGGACATATAATCAGATTGCTACTGGTACTATTAGTGTTGGAACTCTTCGCTGGCTGCTGAGGATGGGGACGGAGCGCTTATGGGAATGCCCCGAATGCTGTGATGTCGATTCCTAAATCAATAAATCAATTAATAATATCAATCAATCAATCAATCAATCTTTTTTTTTTTTGGCATATCTTTTTTACAGGATATTGCAGTCAACACCAGCATTTTTTAGCTGCTGTTGATGTCTTGGCACGTCTTACGTTCAGTAGTTTGCCATTGCTCTCTGAACGACCACCTCACATACCTCCATAAGTTACCAACGCGACGCGATCCGCTGTCGATTTTCGCGCAGCCCTGTTTCGTACGAAAGTATATGGGATTACGAGCAGCGTCCTTAACTTCTACGCCAGGGAGACCGATATATGTACAGAGAAAATATTTTCAGAATTATAGAAGACTAGCTGACCCGGCCCGGCTTCGCCCAGGCCCTGGAGGGGATCTATCTACCTATCAGTCTGTCTGTCTGCTTGTTTGTCTGTCTGTCTGTCTGGCTGACCCGGCCCGGCTTCACCCAGTCCCTGGTGGGGAGCATCTCATTTAATTAATATAAGTAGTCATATAAGCTCTCCCGTTCCCGACTATCTGTCTGTCTGTCTGACCCGGCTTCACCCAGTCCCTGGTGGGGAGCATCTCATTTTTATTCATATACGTAGTCATATAAGCTCTCCCGTTCCCGACTATCTGTTTGTCTGTCTATCTGTCTGTCTGTCTGTCCCGGCCCGGCTTCACCCAGTCCCTGGTGGGGAGCATGTCATTTAATTCATTCATATAAGTAGTCAAATAAGCTTCCGTTCCCGACTATCTGTCTATCTATCTGACCCGGCGTGGTTTCACCCAGCTCCTGTCGCACAGTAACTTAAAAGAATGTCCTTCCACACACCATTCATTATTTTTAATGAAAACTGTTTTTAATCACCGACATGACAGTTGATAAGTTTTGTAAGCAGAAAAAGATGGGTTAAAATGTTATGCATAATGCATTATTTTTATGCAAACTTTAAAAATACCTTAAAGATTATATCATTATTTAATATAACTCATATGCCTAAAAATAACTATAGACAAAGAGTTTAACAACAGTGCAGGTAAGTCCAACAATATGACTATAAAGTATATAGAAATGTCATTAAAAGTTATGCCCCTTGAAATAACTTTTCTAGAGTGAAGTCCCCCTGCTATATAGACATTATATAATGAAAATGGAAAAGTAAATGTTATTAAATAAGTAGAAGATTTTACATTAAGAAATTATTATAGTCGGTTGCACAGGAATGAAAGGAAGACGTGTAGAAAATTTCATCTCAATCGGATGTACCGTTTTCGAACGCATCCAAAACATAAATCCGCACAAACAAACATACTCTGTTTTATAGATATAATAGATATGAAAGGAATTATCACTGGGGGACGAAACATTTATAATATTAGATATGAGGATGCTCCTTGCTTGCGTTCGCTGGTTGTGAACTCCAGCATGAAGTCCTATATGTCAGATGGTGACATCTTGTTGTCCAACATCAGTGTGATGTCATACCGGACTGTGGTTTGCGTGAGTATCCGTTGTCCCATGTCTGGATTATTGGTGTGCAGACTGGTGGTTCCTCGCCGTGCAGGCAGATACTCTCCGACTTCGGAAGAATCAGCGATCCTACTACGCTAGAAGAACGCCGAAGGGACCTGTTGCCCAGGACACATGACTAGGACGTGTTAGTAGGTCTTGGCCAGTATAGAACCTGGTCCTGGTGCCTTGGAAAACCTCTGCGTCCCAGATATGCGGATGATACAGTATTTATTGTAGACAATGACCACGATATGCAACATTAAGTAAATGCGGTTGTTACGCACGGTGAAACTAGGGTTAGAATTGAATTGTACGAAGACACAGATATTTATCGTCACTAGGACGAAGGAAATACCACAATGTAATATACAAGTAAATGAAACTATTCTTAACCAAGTGAATCGGTACAATTATCTCGGAACAGTCACAACATCTAATGAGAGATGCCTTAAAGAGATTAGTACAAGAATCGCTATGGCGAAGGTGGCTGTTTAGTTAGTTAGTTAGTTAGTCTTTCCTCTTGAGCCTAAGTCGGCGCATAGGGCAGAAGTCATGGCTCTCCATGTCTGGCAGTTTGCTGCTACCTGTTGGAGATCTTGGATGTTCACTTGGCCGTTGAATGAGCCTTCTCTGATGATGGTTCTACGCAGGATCTCTCTTGGCCCTCCTCGTTTTCTTTTCCCTACTGGTGACAATATGAGGGCTTGGTAGGGGAGTCTTGTCTTGTCTATTCTGAGTACATGGCCGATGTAATTCTAACGGCGTTTTCTTATAAAATTGGATACAATATCTTGCTTAGTCTCTTGCTTATTTGCGCATTGGTTTTGAAATCTGTCCACTGGATGTTTAGAATTCTTCTAAGACATTTGTTCTCAAAATTGTCTAATTTTTTTTATCTAAAGCTACCGTTGATTTCCAACTCTCACATCCATACGATAGCACTGGAATCACACACGAATTGAAGATTTTAAGTTTCGTATGTTGGCTGAGTTACTTTGACTTCCAGATGTTTAACAGTTTATTGAAGGCACCAGATGCCAGTGAGATTCTAGATAATATTTCTGGTGTTGAGTCCCCTGTAGATGTCATTTTGCTTCCTAGGTATGTGAAGCTGTTAACTTTTTCAAGAACATGGTAGCTTAATTTGGTGTCGTCTGAACTGTTGGTAAGATCAATAGTTTTTGTTTTTGTGGTGTTAATTTCGAGACTAATTTGTCCTGAAACATTTTGGAGATGGTTTATTTTCTCTTGGGCATCTGGGTGTGATGTACTCAAAAGCACTATGTCATCGGCAAAGTCCAGGTCTTCTAGAATTTTGTCAACCCAATGGATACCCCTATTTGCCTTTGTGTTGTTTGTGCATTTGGGCATGACCCAATCGATAGCTATTCCAAAGAGCATCGGTGACAAGACACAACCCTGTTTCATTCCCGTGAAGTTGCCTGATTCTTTTCTCACGCAGCAACGTGTCTCCTTACAGGAAGATTTTATGATGTTGGTATATTTGGTAGGAAAACCATAGATGTTAAGTAGATTTCAAAGTGAAGGACGGTGGATACTGTCGAAGGCTTTTTGAAAGTCGACAAAGTTGGTGATTAATTTCGACTGGAATTCTACACAGTCTTCAATGATTATTCTAAGAGTGAAAATGTGGTCTACACATGACCGTTTTGGTCTGAAGCCAGCTTGTTCTTCTCTGAGCCTTTCATCTATAGACTTTTCCAATCTCTCAAGTAACATGCTACAAAATAAGTTTTCCTGGTACTGACAGTAGGGTGATACCACGCCAGTTATTACAATCAGACATATCACCTCTTTTTGGCAGTTTAAAAATAACTCCATCCTTCCACTGCTATGGTGGGGATTCGTTTTGCCAGATTTCATTGATCAGCTGTAACAAACGTTGTAAGGTATTCTCATCTGCTGCTTTGAGCATTTCTCCTGAGATGTCGTCTTCACCAACAGCTTTGTTGTTCTTCAATTTTTTTTTATGGCTGCTTTAATCTCTTCCATGGTGAATGACTCACAGGAGGCATCTAGTGGTGGCATGGTAATTTCTCCATCCAGGTTGGGAACACTGTCAGGTTGTGGTCTATTTAATATTTCTCTGAAATGCTCTGCCCATCGTTGCTTTTGGTGGTCATCGGATAACAGTAGTTTACCTTGTTTGTCTTTGATGGGTTTGTTTTGTGTAGGTGAGTGATTGCATAGTTGTTTCATGATGTGGAATACGGCTTTTTTGTTTCCAGTTTTGGCAGCCGATTCTTACCAATCATGTGCCATGCCTGTAAGCGTGGGGGTCATGATTCGCCATTACACTCGATCATCAGAGTCGTGGATCAGCTCAGTGTCAATTGCAACGACAAAAAGTGTTGAGGTGCTACATAGAACCTGAACATTTGTATGAATGTGAAGCCTGGACAATGAGCAAACAAGCTGAAAAACATCTGATGGTTGTTGAAATGTGGTTTATGAGGAGAATGCAAAGAATGCCGTGGATAGACAGAAAAACCAATGACCAAGTCCTACAAGAAACAAATGAAACTCTTAAACTGATTAGAAAAATGAGACGTAGACAGTAAAAAAAAAAAAAATTAGGCATGTTATGAGAAGAAACAAAAATTGGAGAACTTGGAGACAACTGGCAAGATCGAGGGGAAGAGAACAAGGGGAGACAAAGAAGTAAATACCTGGATGGTTTGGCTACGTGGTATGGACGAGACAAGAATATTGAGCTGATCCACGACTCTGGCGATCGAGTGAAATTATATATATATATATATACTAGCTGACCCGGCACGGCTTTGCCCAGCCTCTGGCGGGGATCTATCTATCTGTCTGTCTGTCTGTCTGTCTGTCTGTCTGTCTGTCTGTCTGTCTGTCTGTCTGACCCGGCCCGGCTTCGCCCAGCTCCTGGTGGGGAGCATCTCATTTAATTCATATAAGTAGTCATATAAGCTCCCGTTCCCGTTCCCGACTGTCTGTCTGTCTGTCTGTCTGTCTGTCTGTCTGTCTGTCTGTCTGTCTATCTGTCTGTCTGTCTGTCTGTCTATCTGTCTGTCTGTCTGACCCAGCCCGGCTTCAACCAGTCATTGGTGGGGAGCATCTCATTTAATTCATATAAGTAGTCATATAAGCTCCCGTTCCCGACTATCTGTCTGTCTGTCTATCTATCTGTCTATCTGTCTGTCCGATCCGGCCCGACTTCGCCCAGGTCCTGGTGGGGAGCATCTAATTTAATTCGTATAAGTAGTCATATAAGCTTCCGTTCCCGACTGTCTGTCTGTCTATCTGTCTGTATGTCTGTCTGTCTGTCTGTCTGTCTGTCTCTCTGACCCGGCCCGGCTTCGCCCAGCCTCTGGTGGGAAGCATCTAATTTAACTCATATAAGTAGTCATATAAGCTTCCGTTCCCGACTGTCTGTCTGTCTGTCTGTCTGTCTATCTGACCCGGCGCGGCTTCGCCCAGCTCCTGGCGTAGAACGTCTCATTAAATTCATATAACAAAAAAAATTAACTTAAGAATGTCCTTCCACACACCATCCATTATTTTTAATGAAAACTGTTTTAAATCACCTATATGACTGTAGATATCTTCTTTAAACATAAAAAGATGAGTTAGAAAATTTTAACTATTTAAATAGATGCATTATTTTTATGAAAACTTTGAAAATGCCTTAAAGATTATATCATTATTTATTATAACACATATGCCTGTAAATGCACCGGAATGAAAAGAAAACATGTAGAAAATTTCATCTCAATCGGATGGAACGTTATCGAACGCATCAAATACATCCCTACATACATTGTCTTATATATGTATATATGTATATATATATATATATATATATATATATATATATATATATATATATATATATATATATGGATGAATGGCACCTTGTCGTCTTGACAGACGATAGTTTGTGATTTAAAAAGGCATAATAACTTTTACCTATGGCGGTAGCGAATGTGACTGACATGGTCAATTCGCGCTGTAAATGTCCGTTCACAGTGGGTGCATGTGAACACGTGGTCATTTCCACCATCATGCACCATCTTACGTCTCACACGCTCGGTGTGTGACTTATCTGCAATAATTTTCTCCTTTGTCTTTAATCCATTTCTGATGTTTGCCCTCCATGCAACACGTTCAGCGGCGACTTGCTCCCAATGTGCATTATCAATGCCTGCATCAATCATGTCCCGCTTACACACATCTTTGTATCGTAGTAGAGGCCGACCCTGAGATCTCTTACCTATCTGTAATTCACCAAAAAAGATGTCCTTTGGTATTCTACCATCATCCATCCACCTAAGATGTCCTATCCATCTAAGTCAGTGGTTCTCAACCTTTTTTGGCCCATTCCCCCCTTCACCATATTTTCAGAACGCCATTCCCCCCCCCCCCTTCCTATCAAAATTTGGCCCGTTCCCCCCTTCACCGTATTTTCAGAACGTCATTCCCCCCCCCCCCCCTTTTCAAATTTCCTATCTAAAAATCCCCTCACCCCTACACAGTATACGTAAAAGTGGAAGGCAAATGTAATAGCATATACTAAAACAAGTCTAGACATCCACATAAAACATGATTTGTGGGTCTACTTACTTTATAAAATGAATTTTAGAAGGACGAGACATACATAACTGTAATGAATGAAGGGAAAAACTATGTCAAGTAATCGGTTCTTGTATTAACACGATCTTGAAATGGTCTTCATCCCCTCCCCCCCCCCCCCCCTGGAAACCCTGAAATTCCCCCCTGGGGGGGGGGGGAATTCCCCACCGGTTGAGAACCACTGATCTAAGTCTACTAAGACTGAGCATGGAATAAACCGTCACACAACCTGATCTTTCCAATATTTCAGTATTTGTGTATTTTTTTCTTCTTTTATTTGAAGGATGTCAACCAGTGGACATTCATCGAAGAATGCAGGCAGCGTACTGTAACAAATGTGTGTCGAAGACAACAGTGACAGACTGATCACGAATGTTTCGGAAGGGACGTCAGTTCACGACAGATCTTAGACGGCCGGGTCGAGCGCATATTGTTGCAACAGAAAAAACCATTGCCAAAATTGATGGAGCAGTACAGACGAACCGTTATCGAAGCATACGTTTGCTAGCGAAAGAATTTGATGTGTTAATTGGGACAATTTAAAAGATCGTTAATAAGAAAATGCAATATCGGAAGATGTGTTCACAGTGGGTACCACGGATGTTGACCGACCACCAAAAAGAGGAACGCATGGGATGGTGTTTGAACCACTAGCTGCGTTACAGAGTGGAGGGTGATGCATTTTTCTTCCGCATAGTAGCAGGCGAATCATGGTATCATAACTTTGAGCTGAGCAGCAAAAGAAAGGGCATACAATGGAAGCATGCTGGATCACCAAAAGCCAAACAATTCAAGTTATAGGTTTCCGCTGGTAAGGTTATGCGCCATAAAGGGCTATTATTGGCCGACTTTAAAGAACCTGGTGTCAACAGCAACTCTACCCACTACTTGTAAACACTAGACAAGCTGCAAAAAGCCATCAAGAATAAACGACCCGGCATGCTTTCTCGCGGTGTGATTTTGTTGCACGATAATGCTCGTCGGCATGTCGCAAAGATTATGCAGGAAGCATTAGTAAGGATTTTAAGTTGCATGTCCTTCACAGGACGTAGCAGTCAACCCCAGCATTTTCGCTGTTCGTGATTCCTGGGCAAATTTTATGTTCAGTAGTTTGCCATTGATTTCTGAACGACCGGCTCCTGTACCTTTTTCGAAAAAACCAGCACCGCTGTGTTTCGAACCCGGGTATACGGGCTCACAAACTGCGTTCGCAAGCCCTTAGCCACAGAGACCGGTATTAGCAAGGAAGAAGTGGGAAATTCTGCAACATCCAGACTATAGTTAGTCCTGATTTGTCACCATGTGATTTTCATTTGTTTCGGACCTCTAGAAAAAAGCTCTCAAGGGGCAATGATTTCACACAGATGCAGACGTAATGAACGCGGTAAATACATGGTTCAGTGAGCAACCACAATCCTTTTCTGCGGACGGCATTCGCCGCCTACCTAAGTAATGGGATGCTTGCCTGAATGCCTACGGTGACTTCTTCTGACCAACCCATGGTGTATAATTCATTCAAAATGAAATTTCCCCCCTCGTTTTCATCCTGTTTCAGGATATTGCGGTCAACACCAGCATCTTTCAGATGTATGTTGATTCCTAGGCTAGATTACGCTCATCTTCACGCCACGACTTTCTGAGCGACCGGCTCCATACTCTCATAAGTCACTGGCGCGACTCGAACCGCTTCCAGTTCTCGTGCGCTCACGTCAACCACGAGAGTATTCGGGGTTACAAAATGAATGCTTTTTTTTTAAATTCTACCACACATGTTAATGTTTCTTTCTTGCTTTTGTAATAAAGCCAGTGGAACGGGTTTCAGATAAACGCCCATATATATATATATATATATATATATATATATATATATATATATATATATATATATATATATATATATATATGCATAAATCACTCTACATATCACTACTTATACATCCACGGACGCACATATCATTCATCAGTCTAGTTAATGCTTGCACTGGCAGCTTTCTCACTACATCAGATATTCTCTATCGTGATTCCATTTGGCCTGCTGCTTGTCCTTCCTTCACAATTTTTGGTTACCTTCATTTATTAAAGTCGGTTCTCGGAGTTACTGCTGTTGTTGTTGCTCTTTCTCCATCAAACAACTCTCTCTGTTGTAACACCGTCTTTGATGAGAACATTTCCTGTGCTTCATTTCAAACTTCCTGCGTCTACTCTTATTTTTCTTCCCGTGAGCTCACAGATTTGTCTGTGCATATTTTTTTGTATCTTTGCACGAATTAAGTTCCACGTTGTTGTACTGCTCCATTCACCTGCTCCCATTTCTTGTTTTATCTGATCAAACTCGTCTGTGTCATTTTTACTTTTCCTGAACAGCGTCTCCCTACCATCCATTTCTTCTTTGTTTGTTTTTTTGTTTTGTTTGTTTTGTGCGTGTGTGCGTGTGTGCGTGTGTGCGTGTGTGCGTGCGTGTGTGCGTGTGTGCGTGTGTGCGTGTGTGCGTGCGTGCGTGCGTGCGTGTGTGTGTGTGTGTGTGTGTGTGTGTGTGTGTGTGTGTGTGTGTGTGTGTGTGTGTGTGTGTGTGTGTGTGTGTGTGTGTGTGTGTGTGTGTGTGTGTGTGTGTGTGTGTGTGTGTGTGTGTGTGTGTGTGTGTGTGTGTGTGTGTGTGTGTGTGTGTGTGTGTGTGTGTGTGTGTGTGTGTGTGTGTGTGTGTGTGTGTGTGTGTGTGTGTGTGTGTGTGTGTGTGTGTGTGTGTGTGTGTGTGTGTGTGTGTGTGTGTGTGTGTGTGTGTGTGTGTGTGTGTGTGTGTGTGTGTGTGTGTGTGTGTGTGTGTGTGTGTGTGTGTGTGTGTGTGTGTGTGTGTGTGTGTGTGTGTGTGTGTGTGTGTGTGTGTGTGTGTGTGTGTGTGTGTGTGTGTGTGTGTGTGTGTGTGTGTGTGTGTGTGTGTGTGTGTGTGTGTGTGTGTGTGTGTGTGTGTGTGTGTGTGTGTGTGTGTGTGTGTGTGTGTGTGTGTGTGTGTGTGTGTGTGTGTGTGTGTGTGTGTGTGTGTGTGTGTGTGTGTGTGTGTGTGTGTGTGTGTGTGTGTGTGTGTGTGTGTGTGTGTGTGTGTGTGTGTGTGTGTGTGTGTGTGTGTGTGTGTGTGTGTGTGTGTGTGTGTGTGTGTGTGTGTGTGTGTGTGTGTGTGTGTGTGTGTGTCTTCTTTCCGGTAGTATCTCTGTGTGTGATAGATTCTCTCTGTGTGTGATAGATTCAACAACAGGGCATTTCTCATTGCTGTCTACGTGCGATTGTTACAGTCAGTCTCAAACGTTCTCTTCACATTCATCGATACATTTCTAAATCTTGTGTCATTCATCATGTCATTAGTTTGTTGAAGTGTTTTCTGTCAGCGGCTTTCCCGTGGGTAAAGTGGTTTCTGGTGTTGTTTAAACCAGGTGTTTCCACTCATAAGTTAGTTGTGACTTGATTTTTATGTAGGGAGATAAGTTAGTTGATGACTTCAGTGTACATAAGGAGATATTTTAATTGAAGGTCTGAGGTTATGTTAGGAGATACGTTAGTTGATGGTTTGATTTTATGTAAGGAGATACAGTAGTTTATGGTTTAATTTTATGTAATGAGAAACGTTAGTTGATGGTTTGATTTTATGTAAGGAGATACAGTAGTTTATGGTTTAATTTTATGTAATGAGAAACGTTAGTTGATGGTTTGATTTTATTTAAGGAGATACGTTAGTTGATGGTTTGATCTTATGTAAGGAGATACGGTAGTTTATGGTTTGATTTTATGTAGGGAGATAAATTAGTTGATGATATGAGGTTATGTAGGGAGATACATTAGTTGATGTTGTGAGGTTATGTAGGGAGATACATTAGTTGATATTGTGAGGTTATGTAGGGATATACATTAGTTGATGTTGTGAGGTTATGTAGGGAGATACATTAGTTGATGTTGTGAGGTTATGTAGGGAGATACATTAGTTGATGATGTGAGGTTATGTAGGGAGATACATTAGTTGATGTTGTGAGGTTATGTAGGGAGATACATTAGTTGATGTTGTGAGGTTATGTAGGGAGATACATTAGTTGTTGATGTGAGGTTACATAGGGAGATACATTAGTTGATGTTGTGAGGTTATGTAGGGAGATACATTAGTTGATGTTGTGAGGTTATGTAGGGAGATACATTAGTTGATGATGTGAGATTATGTAGGGAGATACATTAGTTGTTGATGTGAGGTTATGTAGGGAGATATGGGCGATAGGTTAGTTGATAGTTTGAACATTAGTTGATGATATGAGGTTATGTAGGAGATACATTAGTTGATGTTGTGAGGTTACATAGGGAGATACATTAGTTGATGTTGTGAGGTTATGTAGGGATATACATTAGTTGATGATGTGAGATTATGTAGGGAGATACATTAGTTTATGATGTGAGATTATGTAGGGAGATACATTAGTTGATGACGTGAGGTTATGTAGGGAGATACATTAGTTGTTGACTTGAGGTTATGTAGGGATATATGGGCGATACGTTAGTTGATAATTTGATTTTATGTAGGGAGATACGAGAGACACGTTAGTTGATAGTTTGATTTTATGTAGGGAGATACATTAGTTGATGTTGTGAGGTTATGTAGGGAGATACATTAGTTGATGATGTGAGATTATGTAGGGAGATACATTAGTTGATGACGTGAGGTTATGTAGGGAGATACATTAGTTAATGTTGTGATGTTATGTAGGGAGATACATTAGTTGATGTTGTGGGGTTATGTAGGGAGATACATTAGTTGATGATGTGAATGTTATGTAGGGAGATATGGGTGATACGTTAGTTGATAGTTTGATTTTATGTAGGGAGATACATTAGTTGATAGTTTGATTTTATGTAGGCAGATACGTTTTATAGTGGATTCATTATATGTAAAGAGATACGTTTATTTGAAGGTCTGAGATTATGTAGGGAGATAAATTAATTGATGTTGTGAGGTTATGTAGGGAGATACATTAGTTGATGTTGTGAGGTTATGTAGGGAGATACATTAGTTGATGTTGTGAGGTTATGTAGGGAGATACATTAGTTGATGTTGTGAGGTTATGTAGGGAGATACATTAGTTGATGTTGTGAGGTTATGTAGGGAGATACATTAGTTGATGATGCGAGGTTATGTAGGGAGATACATTAGTTGATGATGCGAGGTTATGTAGGGAGATACATTAGTTGAATCTGTGAGGCTATGTAGGTAGATACATTAGTTGATGGTGTGAATGTTATGTAGCTAGATACATTACTTGATATTGTGAGGTTTTGTAGGGAGATACATTAATTGATGATGTGAGGTTATGTAGGGAGATAAGTTAGTCGAAGGTCTGAGGTTATGTAACATGCATTAGTTGATATTTGTTGATAAAAGTGAGATAACCCCTACAACCGAGTATAATTATAGGAGATGTGTAGCTGACTACTGTTGGCGAATCTGAGGGAGATAATTTGTTTATCGTATTGCGTGGCCAGTGTGTTGTGACTGAGACAGGTTGAGGAGTGAACCCTAGCCATCTACCTTAAAATGTTCTATCGTTCGACACAAAGATGCCAGCTTTCATGTGGTGTGATGTGTATGCCGTCTCTCACTCTTGGGACTGCACGACCAGGCTTCTCTGCCCCGAACGTTCTAGCACGTTCTGGAGCAGAAGGACGAACACATTCACTCGCCGTCTTCAGCGCACGCGATAATTAACTTTGAAGGTTATGGCCGACAGGCCCACGTGAGCTCTCCCTCTACAAGATGAGTTTAGAGGCGGGGAGGAGATGTCTGTTCGGCATTCTTGAAAATTGAACACGTAAGTTGAAATGATGAAGTGCAACCGCCGGGCGGTGCTGCCGACATGGCGGACTGTTTAAAGTACATTACCGGGTTGTGGCTGGGAGATGGTTGTCCCTGGTCATGGGAAACACATGGGTTGTGGCTGGGAGATGGTTGTCTGTAGTCATGGGAAACACATGGGTTATGGCTGGTAGATGGCTGTCTGTGGTCATGGGAAACATGTGGGTTGTGGCTGGTAGATGGCTGTCTGTGGTCATGGGAAACACATGGGTTGTGGCTGGGAGATGTTTGCCTGTGGTCATGGGAAACACATGGGTTGTGGCTGGTAGATGGCTGTCTGTGGTCATGGGAAACATGTGGGTTGTGGCTGGTAGATGGCTGTCTGTGGTCATGGGAAACATGTGGGTTGTGGCTGGGAGATGTTTGCCTGTGGTCATGGGAAACATGTGGGTTGTGGCTGGGAGATGGTTGTCTGTGGTCATGGGAAACGCGTGGGTTGTGGCTGGGAGATGGGGATCACTGGTCATAGTAAACATGTGGGTTGTGGCTGGGAGATTGTTGTCAGTGGTTATGGGAAACATGTGGATTGTGGCTGGGAGATGGCTGCCCCTGGATATGGGAAATATTTGGATTGTGGCTGGGAGATGACTGTCCCTGGATATTGGAAACATGTGGATTGTGGCTGGGAGATGGCTGTCTGTTGTCAAGGGTAGCACGTGAGTTGTTGCTGGAAGATGGCTGCTCCTGGATATAGGGAACACTTGGGTTGTGGCTGGAAGATGGCCGCTCCTGGATATAGGGAACACATGGGTTGTGGCTGGAAGATGGCCGCTCCTGGAAATAGGGAACACTTGGGTTGTGGCTGGGAGATGGCTGCTCCTGGATATAGGGAACACTTGGGTTGTGGCTGGGAGATGGCTGCTCCTGGATATAGGGAACACTTGGGTTGTGGCTGGGAGATGGCTGCTCCTTGATATAGGGAACACTTGGGTTGTGGCTGGGAGATGGCTGCTCCTGGATATAGGGAACACTTGGGTAGTGGCTGGGAGATGGCTGCTCCTGGATATAGGGAACACTTGGGTTGTGGCTGGGAGATGGCTGCTCCTTGATATAGGGAACACTTGGGTTGTGGCTGGGAGATGGGTGTCCGTGGTCATGGGAAACACATAGGTTATGGCTGAGAGATGGGGGTCCGTGGTCATGGGAAACACGTGGTTTGTGGCTGAGAGATGGGTGTCCGGTGTCATGGGAAACACATGGGTTGTGGCTGGAAGATGGCTGCCTGTAGTCATGGGAAACACATGGGTTGTGGCTGGGAGATGGGTGTCCGTGGTCATGGGAAACACATGGGTTGTGGCTGAGAGATGGGTGTCCGGTGTCAAGGGAAACACATGGGTTGTGGCTGAGAGATGGGTGTCCGGTGTCATGGGAAACACGTGGGTTATGGCTGGGAGATGGGTGTCCGGTGTCATTGGAAACACATGGGTTGTGGCTGGGAGATGGGTGTCCGGTGTCATGGGAAACACATGGGTTGTGGCTGAGAGATAGGTGTCCAGTGTCATGGGAAACACGTGTGTTGACAATAGGCCTAACGTGTTACTGGCTGTGTGTTTCTTAACTGTATGTTTCCTTTCTCTCCGGTGTATCTTTGTTGTGATATATATTCCTTTCTTCAAGATGTATCCTTTTTTCAGTATATTTTCCTTTCTCTTAGATGTATCCTTTCTACTGGGTGTGTCCTTTCTCCTGGATAAAGCCTGTCATAGTCTTGCTCGTATCTAGATAACTAAACTTGGGTTCATACAGGCAACAATAAATCTGTTCGTTATGAGATCGAATATTTATTGTATCTACATATACAGTATGTGTTGGCGCAATGGGTAAACAGACCCGCGCTCCATTACATCTCCCAAATAGCAAACATCAAACACATAAGTATCATTTAACAGTCTAGCAAACTATCTAGCCTATGTCTATATATCTATTGATATCTATAGAGTCCCTCAAAGGCAGGCCCTGTTGCCTCTCTCAAGTCCATTCGTCCTCTGCCGGTCTCCGCGTGTCCTAACCCGACACGGGCGGTAACTCTGTCCGAGTTCCTCGTGGACCCCGCATTAGGCGGGCCACATCAGTGTCCACGGAATCATGGACTGGTGACCATTTCTATCTAGAAGGTTCTAGATTACTTGGGTCCTGCTCGACTCAATGGTTTCCCTTGGGCTGGAGTTGCAGCCCTTTACTAGATATCCCAGTGAGGCGGTGACAGTATCATTTCTCCGGGATATTCTTTCTCTCCTGGATGTATCAATTCTCCTGTTTCTGTGGTTTTTCTTGCGTGTATCCTTTCTCCTTGATGTGTACTTTCTGCTGGATGTGTACTTTCTCTTTGATGCATACTTTCTCCAAGATGTGTACTTTCTCCTGGATGCGTACTTTCTCTTGGATGTGTACTTTCTCCTGGATGTGTGCTTTCTCCAGGATGTATACTTTCTCGTGCAGTATCTTTTCATCGGAATCTATTCCTTCTCCGAACCCTACCTTTTCTCCAGGATGCGTAATTTCTCTGGAATGAATGTCTCTTACGGAGACACCATTGTAACATGTTTGCTAACTTCGGAACAAAAACAACTTGTCTTCACTTTAATGTCTTCCGGTCAACGTGTCTCTCCTCATCCCCACCTCCAAACTTGTCTCCAGTTTAGTCTATCTCTCCGTCAACCCGTCTCCCCCTCTTCCAATGCATCCGTTCCATCACCCTGTCCTTCATCCAACCCGTTAATCCCGTCAATCCATGTGTCCTCAATTGTCGGTCTACCGTCCCTCCAACTGTCTCTCCGTTAATCTGTCTTCCCTCCACCTGACTCTCCGTTAATCTGTCTTTCCCTAAGTGTCTTACCAAGAATATGCCATACTTTTAGTCTGTCTTCTGCCAGTCTGTCTTAGTTTTAGTCTATCTTTAAATCTGTTATCTGTGTTGTCTCTCTCATTCTCTCGATGTCTCCCATCCTGCCCCCCCCCCACACCCTGCCCCACCCCACCCATCTATCACCCAACTAGTTTACTCCACAGAACCGGGTCTTATATTTTATGTTATGAGCGAGACCGTTCAGAAGCCCAGCTGAAATGTTCATGGCTGTAGTCGAGCTGGCATCCCATTGGCTCACCTGTACTTTAGATGGCATCAACCAGCGGAAGTGACATAGTAGTGGCTTCTTTAGCTGCGCCAGAGAGCGGAAAATCCGGGCGCTTAAACCGTTTAAAATGGGGAGTAAAATACGAGACGGAGTAACGAAAGTAATCGCCCTTGCAAACATGGCTGTTGAATTTGGAACCCGCAGAGAGACATTTAGATTTGTTGTGGCACGTAGTTTTAAGAATGATAATTTTACGGCGCGCTACCCACTTGGCCACGCTTCATTACCGCCAGGAGGTATTTATGATACGAGGCCAGATGCTGTCGGAGCAACTGGTTGGGATAGAAGAGATTGTGGGATTGATATGTGAGCGTGTCTGTGTATGAGTGTGTTCATGTATGTGTGTGAGAGAGAGATAGAAACATTGTTTCAGCCTTATTGTGGTTATTGATGTTGTGGTAAGTCGCAGCCAGGGTTGGTAGACTGATGATGTTGTATGTCGCCGACTGAGGCTGTTTTAATGTGGCAGTTTGAGGATGTTGCATTTCGCCGTTTGAGGCTTTTGTATATGGCAGCTTGAGGTTGTTGTATGTCGCTGTTTGAGGCTTTTGTATGTGGCAGTTTGAGGATGGTGTTTATCGCCGTTTGAGGCTTTTGTATATGGCAGTTTGGGGCTGTTGTATGTAGCAGTTTGGGCCTGTTGAATGTCGCCGTTTGAGGCTGTTGCATGTGGCATTATGAGGCTGTTGTATGTGGAAGAGTGAGGCTGTTGTATGTCACAGTTTAAGGCTGTTGTATGTCACTGTTTATGGCTGTTGTATATGCTAGTTTGAATATGTTGTATGTCTCAGTTTGAGGCTATTGTATGTTTCAGTTTGAGGCTGTTGTATGTCACTGTTTGAGACTGCTTTATCCTGCAGTTTTGGGCTTTGTAGCGGCAGTTTCAGGCTGTTGTATGTGGCAGTTTGAGGCTGTTGTATGTGGCAGTTTGGGGCTGTTGTTTGTGGCAATTCGAGGCAGTTGTTTGTCTCAGTTTCAGGCAGTTGTATGTCGCAGTTTGAGGCTGTTTTATCCTGCAGTTTAGGGCTTTGTAAGTGGCAGTTTGAGGTTGTAGTATGTAGCAGTGTGAGGCTGTTGTATGTCTCAGTTTGAGGCTGTTGTATATCGCAGTTTGAATCTGTTTTATCCTGCAGTTTGGGGTATTGTATGTGGCAGTTTGAGGCTGTTTATGTGGCAGTGTGAGGCTGTTTTATGTCTAAGTTTGAGGCATTTGTATGTCGCAGTTTGAAGCTGTTATGTCATGAAATTTAGGGCAATTTTTGGTAGCATATTGAGGCTGTTGTATGTGGCAGTTTGGGGCTGTTGCATGTCGCAGTTTGGGCCTGTTGAATGTCGCCGTTTGATGCTGTTGTATTTGGCAGTATGAGGCTGTTGTGTGTGGCAGAGTGAGGCTGTTATATGTCACAGTTTAGAGCTGTTGTATGTCACAGTTTGAGGCTGTTGTATGTCTCAGTTTTAGGCTGTTGTATGTCACCGTTTGAGGCTTTTGTATCCTGCAGTTTGGGGCTTTGTAGTGGCAGTTTGAGGCTGTTGTATGTGGCAGTTTGAGGCTGTTGTATGTGGCAGTTTGAGGCTGTTGTTTGTGGCAGTTCGAGGCAGTTGTTTGTCTCAGTTTCAGGCAGTTGTATGTCACAGTTTCAGGCTGTTTTATCCTGCAGTTTAGGGCTTTGTAAGTGGCAGTTTGAGGCTGTAGTATGTAGCAGTGTGAGGCTGTTGTATGTCTCAGTTTGAGGCTGTTGTATATCGCAGTTTGAATCTGTTTTATCCTGCAGTTTGGGGTATTATATGTGGCAGTTTGAGGCTGTTTATGTGGCAGTTTAAGGCAGTTGTATGTGACAGTTTAAGGCAGTTGTATGTGACAGTTTAAGGCAGTTGTATGTAGCAGTTTGGGCCTGTTGAATGTCGCCCTTTGAGGCTGTTGTATGTAGCAGTTTGGGCCTGTTGAATGTCGCCCTTTGAGGCTGTTGTATGTAGCAGTTTGGGCCTGTTGAATGTCGCCCTTTGAGGCTGTTGTATGTTGCAGTTTGAGGCTGTTGTATGTGGCCATGTGAAGCTGTTATGTGTGGCAGTTTGAGACAGTTGTATGCGGCAGTTTGAGGCTGTTGTCATTTCTCACTCTATATACAACTCCATTCTCTGCCTCACTCACCTACCCCCAATATGGCGTGACCCAGGCAACACAGGATCGTGTCTGGGTGTTTTCTCTGAAATCATTATTTACACTTTATCTGACAGTTCTCGTCGCCTGCTCTCCCAGCTCATCTCCCTGTGTAGACCTAAAAAAAGACTGTTTTCAAAGTTTGTTTTGACAGTACGCTTCCGGCAATCATTTATCATTAGAACCTTGAGGCTCATTGCTTCTGATCGATATATAACCAAACATGCCATCACACGTCAACACACGGATTAACAGAGCCGACTTGTGGGGATATGGAATGGGACACCATGTATTTGATGCCCTCTCAAGACCACACTCAACAACACACATCACCAGTTTTATGTTTAAAAACATGCCAAACGACAAGCACATGTTTTATGTTGAAGAATACAACCAAGATCTCACAGAAATTGAAGTTCCAAAGATGAAGTTCTGCAGATGAAGTTTCTTCTTTTTCTTCTGCGTTCATCCGGGGTGATCCCCCCCCCCCCCAGACGCAATTGCGGTGTGTCTCGTTATGCACCCTTTGGTCATAACCCTTAGGCCAACACATCCGACTTTTGCATGCGTTTTTTATAACCAGGTTAGCATTCCTGGGGGACTCTCACTTTTGTGGTGTCGTTTACATTTCAGCTGGTCAAGATAAAACGGTCGAAAACTTCACGGTCAGCCCTCAAGGGAAGGCAGAGGACAGTCCATGGGCATGTTGTGCTATCCAAGGAGGCTTCTATAATTGCAGAGCCGACACATAGCGCTCTGGTACTGGGCTCACCCAAGGAATCGCCACGTCCTGCACATGGCGGCTTGAATGCCTCACTTCCGTGTATTGGACATTTCGTTAGCCGCAGGCAGCTTCCCGCACAAACCAGCATCGGTAAGTCTGCAGACGACTTCCACTCAGCGAGCTTTCGTTTCGGACGTGTACAGACGCTGTGCCCGGGAGACCATAAAGTCAGAGCTGTTCCGACCGTAAGACAGGATAGTCAGAGCTGTTCCGACCGGAAGACAAGATAGTCAGAGCTGTTCCGATCGGAGGACAAGATAGTCAGGGCACGAGGGACATTTAACTCGGACGTTTTTGCGTTGACCCGGTTTTTATTTGCCACCTCTAGGCCGGCATATCCGACTTCGGCGGGCGTTTTTTAATCATGCTACTTCATTGGTATTTCGAGGGACATTCTGTTGTGGTGTCGTCCACATCTCAGCTGGTCAAATTAGAACGGCCAAAGACATCACGGTCAACCCTTAAGGGAAGGCAGGGGCAGACCATGGACATTCCCCGCTATCCAAGGCGGCTTCCATAATTGCAGAGCCGGCACATGGCGCTCTGGTGCTGGGCTCGCCCAAGGAATCGCCATGTCCTGCTCATGGCAGCTTTTATGCTCCACTTCCATGTATTGGGTATTTCGTTCGCCACTGGCCACTCCAGTGCAAACCAGGAATGGTCAGTCTGCAGACGACATCCACTCAGCGAGCTTTCGCTTCGGACTTCCACGTAATGGACTCGCTAGCCACGCGTTCTATTTCGTGTTAAATGAGACGTTTTCCCACCTTAGTTTACAGACGACATCCACTCGTCAAGCTTTCGCTTCGGACTTCCACGTAATGGATTCGCTAGCCAAGCGTTCCATTTCGTGTTCATGAAACGTGAGTTGTTGTTGTTTTTTTAAATCGTAACCATTGAGTACGATTTGAACGCTTTTTCACCTTTAGTAACGCTCTAGAGTTAGGCTACATGTTCTGCCGGCTCAGCACCTTACCCCCATGCAGCAGAGAGCGAGTAGCGGCCAGGCCCTATTATCCGGGGAATCCCTCATATCCCTCGGGTGAGAGCCTTCGAACAAGTGTCTGAGCATGTAGCAGGCTCAGCATCTTACCTCCATTTTGTAGTGGGTGAGTATCGGCCCGACTCTCACATCCGGGGATATTGGCTTAGAGGCGTTCAGCCATATCCCTCAGCAGAGAGCCGTAGAATATGTGTCTGGACCAAGAATGTTGTGGCATCGCGCGCCTGATTTCGACTTTATCTGCCTGTCCTCAGTCTACCTGCAGAGCAGCAGGTGTGTGTGTGTGTCTCTCTCTCTCTCTCTCTCTCTCTCTCTCTCTCTCTCTCTCTCTTGGTCTGGTTCCTATCCCTTGACCTGTCCGACATATAGCTGTTGAATACAAGCTGTAGATGTGGGGAACATGGCTGGACAACACAGAACACAACTGTAGATTTGTGGGGAACATGGCTAGACAACATAGAACACAAGCTGTAGATGTGGGGAACGTGGCTAGACAGCATAGAACACAAGCTTTAGATGTGGGGGAACATAGCTAGACAATATAGAATTAAGCTGTAGCAGTGGGGAACATGGCTAGAAAACATAGAACACCAGCTAGAGATGTGGGGAACGCGGCTAGACAACATAGAACACATGCTGTAGATGTGGAGCAACATGCATGAACAGAACTGAAGACAGCTAAATAACAAAGAACAGACGCTGTAGATTTGAGCAACACGAAGAAGCAGACGTGAAAAATGCCAGTCGCTACAGGCAACAAGAAGTAGGAAATGAGGACGAAGCGACATGAAATAGAACGTGGAATGCAATAACAAACAGAAATTGTAAACGCATTTGAAGAGAAAACTTTTATGAATATTGCTTCGGCAAAAATGGGCTGCAGGCGCTGTTGAAATTTGCTAGAAGACAAAATATTGGACGGCAGCGGCCTTGAGGGTCGACGGAAACTGCAAGCGGAAATGACGAATGTAGAAGTCACGTGAAAGGAAATGCGGAAAACGAAAGAGGGAAGTGACGTATGGAAGGACTTGACCTGTGATCTTTGCACCGGAAGAGAATTATGGGAAGGAAGTCGTCATGGTTCTGTGATTGCAAATAGCACATACATATGTATGTAGGATGTTCTATTTAGATGTGTATGTTAGTTGGCAAGAGGTTGACAGAATGTTCGAGAGATTAGTTCTAAGATATTGACAACAGGAGTCAGACGCACACAGACAGACACATGCTCTGGCAAATTCTGCAGCCAAGACTGTCACATTATTACCGTAGACGAGGGGAGGTGATCGACTTCATTGCACCAGGTTTTATCCCTTGTGGCTCTGTCTATGCCGCACATCGGCTGGCAGAAAGCCCCGCACCACTGTGGAGCTGCATCGACGACCCCAAGGGGGCTAGGACAAAAGGTCACTGGTAAACCGAATAACGGAGTGGGACACAGGACTCAGACCTAGGGAGCACGAGGAGGGCGACTTGACCGCACGGCCACTGAGGGCCTTTATCATGATATAAGAACACGCGTGGAAGATAACACTTCAGATTGGATACAGCAAATAGCGACATGGGGGTGGGTGGGTGGGTGTGAGAGTGGGTGGGTGTGAGAGTGTGTGGTGGTTGTTATGTTGCTGAATGTGTGTGGGTGTGGGTGGGTAGGTGTGGGTGTTGTGTGGGTGTGTTTAAGCGTGTGTGGGTGTGTTTAAGCGCGCGCGTGTGTGTGTGTGTGTGTGTGTGTGTGTGTGTGTGTGTGTGATAAAACGATGTGAACAACTCGTACAATGAAATAATGAGATCCACACAAGACATGCCACGAATCTCAGTGGACGGGCATCATGTCAACAATCAGAGTTCATCTGATGACGTGGTTTTGATCGTTGAAAATGTCACGCAGTTACAAGAAATGATACATATAATTGCAACAGAAATTCAAAGCAAAGCACTACGTCTGAATAACATAAAAACAGAAGTTATGGTAGTTATAAAAAATGAAATGTCTTCCCAAATGCAACATCAAAGTGAACCCCCCTCCCTCCCCCGATTGCTCGCTTTGACCTCAGACGTAGTCCATACACACTATTTATAGCAGTGATGGACTGAATTTTGCTTGTGGATTAGTTTTCCCTATTTGCAGTGTCCCTCGCCATCAGGCGAAACAACTCCAAATTCATAGGTACTTGTAATTTACGTTCCCAAGTCAAGGACGACAGGTCAAAATTTTAGTCCAGCTGTCCCGTGTAGGGGTTAAACCGCTATCCTCGGTATCAGCACACCGGATGTTTAAGAACACGCGTTCTTATCCATTCGGACATGCGGACTTACATCAAAGTGAATTAAATGTCTTCCCAAGTGCAACATTAAAGTGAATGAAATGTCTTCAAAAATGCAACATTAAAGTGAATGAAATGTCTTCAAAAATGCAACATTAAAGTGAATGAAATGTCTTCAAAAATGCAACATTAAAGTGAATGAAATGTCTTCAAAAATGCAACATTAAAGTGAATGAAATGTCTTCCCGAATGCAACATCAAAGTGAATGAAATGTCTTCAAAAATGCAACATCAAAGTGAATGAAATGTCTTCAAAAATGCAACATCAAAGTTAGTGAAAAGCGTAAGGATACAAGTCAAGATATTTAAGTATTTGATCAATTTAGTAATAGAGTAGCAGACGTAAGACGTATCCAGGAAGTTAAATGTTGAATATAAACACAGATGCCGGGACGCAGAGGTGTTTCCAAGGCACCAGGGCCGGGTTATATACTGGCCAAGACCTATTGACGCGTCCTCGTCGAGCGTCCTGGGCAACAGGTCCCTTCGGGGTCCTGGCTAAAGTCAGTAGGATCGCCGATTCCTCCGAAGTCGGAGAGTGTCTGCCTGTACGACGAGGAACCACCAGTCTGCACACCAATAAGCCAGACATGGGACAACGGATACTCACGCAAAACTCAGGTCCTGTATGACATCACACTGATGTTGGACAACAGGATGCCTTCATCCGACATACAGGACTTCGCGTTGGAGCTCAAGCCAACGAACACAAGCAAGCAAGCAAGCAACACAGATGCCAGGCAAGATATTTCTGGCGTCTGTGTGTAATATCACGAAGGGAATATATTGTTCTGAAATGTAGAATAAACCAAGCAAGCAGGATTCACAAGATGAAGAACATTATGTGCAATATATCATGGTAAATTGACTCGAGAACACCCGTTTTTAAGAACTACATTGAGCCACTCCGTCGAGTCAATCCTCATCTACGGAAGCGAATCATGAACAATTTGCAGACAAGTGAGGAATAATGTGGAAGCTGTGGAGATGTGGTTTTATAGAAGATTGATGAGAACACAGTGCACTGATCGAAATACCAATGAAGATATCGTGAAAGACGTTGACTCGCAACACATGAGCACTGTGCACATTCTTGGGGCATGTCAAGATCAACAGGTAGATAGAGTATATCGTGACAACGAGAAAAGTTGGAGCTGAGGAGAGGCAGGGGAAGACCGAGCGAGACCATGCTAGAAAGTTTGACATCGCGGCTTGGAGAATCATCGGTATCAGAAATGACTGCCAGTACACGAGACCGAAGGCTGCGGACAGACATGATCACTAACGCCACACGGTATGGACTATAAGAAGATTGGCAGTACACGAGACAGAAGGCTGTGGGCAGACATTACTACCACGCGGCATGGACTAAAAGAAGAATATATATATATATATATATATATATATATATATATATATATATATATATATATATATATATATATATATATATATATATATGCACGTTCAGATATTGTTGAGATAGCCTGTTGTCTGTCTAGTCTTTGATCTCCTTGTCTTACGATGTCGAGATACAGATCTGTCTCAGGCAACCCCACGAGTGCTGTATTGTGGCGTCAGCGGTCTAACCTCGTTTATTTTTGCATGCAGGTATTTCTAGTTCACTTGTGTAGTCTTATTGCTTCTTCTAGCATAACCACACAACATCTGGCCACGTCTGTGTTGTACACACAGTGTGTATATAAAGTAATTACTCATGTGATTTGCTATTGCCGCTAAACCCTCCACACACAGACACACACACCACACACATACGCACACACACACGCACACACAGACTCACACACACACAACACAACACACACACACGCACACACACATACGCACACACAGACTCACACACAAACATACACACAAGCCGGAAACCTGAAATCTAAACCATAAATATAATGCTACCAACGACCACACAAACGTGAAACCTGAAATCTGAAACAAGAAACTGTACACAAGGAACACAGACAACTCCAGCATCAGACAAGGCGGAAAGCAATAACGCGATGTCAGCGCTGAGCGGCGTGATGGTCGCCCTAGATTGGCGAGAATGTAATCAAACGTCCGTGTTTACGGGTACGATGAGTGGGACTGCTCTGGGCTCAAGAGGGAAAATAATAGAGCTCTTAAAGTGAAATATGAGTGAAGCGGTGCTGTCTTCCTCTAGAGGGCCCATTCTGTAATAGAATGTGTCGTTTTATAGAAGCTGTTAAATGGGAAGAAGGAAAGACAACAGGAGGCCGTGTGTCGTCTCAACAGGTTACAGTCTTGGCGGAGCTAGCCCCGGACATAGTTAAGGTCGCGTGGTCACGCAGCAGGGTCAGGGTTATTGTAGTTCACCAATGTGGCTTGTTTGTACTTGTTAATTTTATTGTGCCGGTCTCCCTGACCGAGAGGTTAGCAGCTTTCTCCATAACCCCAAATACTCTCGTGGTTGACGTGAGCGCACGAGAATTGGAAGCGGTTCGAGTCGCGCCAGTGACTTATGAGAGTATGGAGCCGGTCGCTCAGAAAGAAATGGCAAACTACTGAGCGTAATCTTGCCAAGAAATCAACAATCAGCTGAAAGATGCTGAAGGGATGTCCTGTAACGGATATGCAAAACATTTTATTTCTAATTTTATTATGACATTTATAGTGAGTTGTATAGGTAATTGTTATATTGTAGCACTCATTATTGCAGAATAACTGTTAGATTGTAACACTCATTTTTTGCAGAATAACTGTTAGATTGTAGCACTCATTATTGTAGAATAACTATTAGATTGTGTCACTCATTATGGCAGAATAAATGTAAGGTTGTAGCACTCATTATTGCAGAATAACTGTTACATTGTAGCACTCATCGTTGCATATATAACTGTTAGATTGTTACTCCCAAACATTAGTCCACACTTGCCAACGTCATGTCTCTAAAGTTACTTCCAAACATTAGTCCAAACTTCCCAAGACCAGCCACGCCTGTAAAGTTACTTTCAAAGATTAGTACACACTTGCCTACAACAATCATGTCGCTAAAGTTACTCCCAAAGAATAGTCCAAACTTACCAACAGCAGTCATGTCACTAAATTTACTCACAAACACTTTCCAACAACCGTATTTCTCTGAAGTTACTCCCAAATATTAGTCCAAACTTTCCAACAAGAGTATGTCTCTAAAGTTACTCCCAAACATTAGTCCAAACTTACCAACAACAGCCATGTCTCTAAAGTTACTCCCAAACATTAGTCCGAACTTACCAACAACAGCCATGTCTCTAAAGTTACTCTCAAATATTAGTCCAACTTTCCTACAACAGTCATATCTCTGAAGTTACTCCAAAACATTAGTCCAAACTTTCCAACAACAGTCATGTCTCTGAAGTTACTCCCAAATATTAGTCCGAACTTACCAACAACAGCCATGTCTCTAAAGTTACTCCCAAACATTAGTCCGAACTTACCAACAACAGCCATGTCTCTAAAGTTACTCTCAAATATTAGTCCAACTTTCCTACAACAGTCATATCTCTGAAGTTACTCCAAAACATTAGTCCAAACTTTCCAACAACAGTCATGTCTCTGAAGTTACTCCCAAATATTAGTCCAAATATAATTATGCCTATGCCGGTCTCCCTCGGCAAGGAGTTAGCAGCTTTCTCCGTAACCCCGAATACTCTCGTGGTTGACGTGAGTGCACAAGAATTGGAAGCGGTTAGAGTCGCGCCAGTGACTTATGAGAGTATGGAGCCGATCGCTCAGAAAATCGTGGCGTGCTGATGAGCATAATCTAGCCTAGGAATCAACATACAGTCGAAAGATACTGATGTTGACCGCAATATCCTGAAAAGAGGATGGAAACGCGGGAATAAAAAAATAATTATGCCTGTGTTAAGTCTTCTAACCGTTAACAACGGTCTTTCAATAACCTGTAAAAACTGAACTTGTCTGCCTGTTTGTCGGTCTTCCAAGACTTATTGTCTGTCTGTGTGTGAGTCTTCTAAGACTCATTGTCTGTCTCTGTGTGTCTTCCAAGATTTATTATTGTATGCTAACTGTGTGAGTCTTTCAAGACTTATTGTCTGCCTCTGTGTGTCTTCCAAGACATGTTGTCTGGTTACTGGTTGAGATTTTCTTCAAGTCTCGTCTGAGTAAGTTTTCCACGATTAAAAGTCTATCTTTCCAAAACCAACTTCCAAATACCACTCTATCCCATCCTCTAACCACAGCCACCTGTCAGGGAAACATTGAGGACTATTTTAAATACTAGCACTTCCGGTACAGGTCTGTGACATGGTAACCTACTTAAGGAAGATTCAAGTTGAAGTGGATGGGGGACTGATCACCCACTGTGTCAAGTCGTTACCTGACAGAGGATTGAGGAGGGTTGGGAGGTAGGGAGGGGGGGGGGTATGGTTGAGGGAAAGAAGCTGTTAACGAGGGAGAGGGGGTGTAAGGGAGAAGATGTTAGCGAGGGAGGGGAGGGGGCAGGTAGATAGATGCGAGAGGTGCGGAGGATAGAAAGTGGAGGGAGAAGGGAATATGGGAGAGACAGAGAGAACAGTGTGGATCAGAGACAGTGGAAAGGTGTGGAAGATAGAGAGACGGCAGGAAGATAGAAGAAATAGAGAGAGAGAGAGAGAGAGAGAGAGAGAGAGAGAGAGAGAGTGGATGAAAAGACGAGGAAAGGAGGGAGCAGTGGGTGTGTGAGAGGAAACTGTATGGGAGAGAGGGTAATGTTTAGAAGAGAGAGGGGATGGGTGAGAGAGAATATGAGGTTTGAGAGAGGAGCGTGTCATGAAGGAGTCTGAGAGAGAGTGTTGGGTGTGGGAGAGAGATTGTTCATTGTGGGAGATAGGCTGGCAGGTGTGGGGGAGAGATTGTTCATTGTGGGAGATAGGCTGGCAGGTGTGGGAGAGATTTTAGAGTGTGAAAGAAAGAATGTTAGTTGTGGGAGAGCGATTGTTGAGATATAAGAAAGAATGTTGAGTATAGAAGAGATTGCTGGGTGAGAGAGAGAGAGAGAGAGAGAGAGAGAGAGAGAGAGTGCTAGGTGTGGGAGAGATTGTTGGGTGTGGGATGTGGGAGAGAGAATATTCGGTGTGAGGAATAGAGTGTTGTGTATGGGGAAGAGGGTATTGGGTGTGGGGAGAGGTGTTGGGTATGACAGAGAGTGTTGATGGTAGGAGAGAGAATAATGAGTGTGGGAGATAGTGTGTTGTTTGTGGGACACAGAGTGTTAAGTATAGGAGATATATTATTAATTGTGGGAAACAGAATGGCGGGTGGATTCACCCACAGAGAAACGTGTCACAAGAAAGGGAAGGTGTGGGTCTTCAACAGGAACTGAGAATTAGTGGGGGGGGGGAGGGGGAGAGTTCGCTTAGACTGACAACTAACAGATGCAGAGTGCCTGAATACACTGCAGCAGACGCACACGTGAGGGACGATGTGCCAGCAACACAAGAGAATTATATAAATAAACACACATAATATTATTTGGCGCTCACAGAAGGAGAAAAGGGAAGTAGAGACTAGAAGACGCACTAGACAACATAAAATCTGAAAGCTATAGTTACCGACCGGGATAGAACCTGTCGTATCTAAATGACGACGGCGCCTCGCTGCATGAACAAGTGTACTTCGACGCACGACCAACTAGTATTTCCAAAAAAAAAGTGTCTTCATTAGTCATGTCTATTATACACATGAACCTAACAACTATGGAATACGGACTGAATTCGTATCAAACCATTGAGATAGCACTATTAGGTCTCATAATTTATATTAAACCAGCATAGTTCAAATAACCTACAAGCACTTGGAATCAACGACTGGCAAGAGAGGGTCAACCAGAGAGACGAATGGAGACGGATTGTATATGCAACAAAGAACCTCAATGGCTCGGAACGCTGAAGAAGAAGAAGAAGAATAGATCAAATAACAAACACACAAACACATCGGACCGTAATGCTGTTGTTCGAGTATATATGAACAAACATTTAAAGAAGAAAAATGATTGGTCCGTTCTAATGCTGTACACGTAATTGCTTAAATGCGTAAATACGTAATGTTGTACACGTGCTCACTACAAACTTAGCAAGACAAAAGGGACCAAATACTGTCTACGGCACGAGGGACAATGTGCTAGCCACAAGGTGAGGGGCACAGCGCATAACGACTTCCAGTGTAGAGAAATAAGCTGAACACAACCCGCATGATTCGAACCCGCACTCTCTGTACGACGACAGAATCTCGCTCTGTCCTCTTTCTTCCACACTGCCTTACTTGACCCGTAGACATCTCTTAGTGGATCCAGACCTGTAGCAATGGAACAATATCACATAGCGATGGGACGCAATCCTGTAGCAATGGGACATAATCGTATAGCAGTGGGACAAAATCCTATAGTAGTGGGACACAGTTGTGTAGTAGTAGGGTACAATCCTGTAGCAATGGGACAAAATCCTGCAGCTGAATGACAACACCCCGTGGATTGAACCTCCGCCATTCAAGAGTCTACGCGCATTGATTAGTTCAGCAGTTAAATCAGGAAGTCGGGGAAGGAACCGAGGACAGAACGATGGTTTTCTTGCCGACCCGAGAGCTGAACAAAATGGTGATATGGCAGCCATTGCTAAAGCTACCTAGATGTCCTTGAAGGCGAGAGCCGGCCAACACAACAGACGATCAGCGGGGATCTAAATGAGAAATAAAAACGTTAACGATGTTTTACGAGCACGCCTTCGGCGCAAGCGAAGAATGATCACGATAAGAAAGTTGATGATTATCTTCTAAAGAATGATCACGATAAGAAAGTTGATGATTATCTTCTGAAGAAGCGGTTTCGGGGATGAATGGAGCCAGGATAATATGCCAGGTTTTGTGTTGGGGCAAACCGAAGAGCGTCAAACTATCAAACTATTTTTGGCCACATGGCAGTTTGCATCCGAATATAGACTGGTCCTTTTCTAGGACACGAGAAATCGGCCTGTATCATCGAGTAAAGGACACATGACATCAGACTTTATCATTGAGTATAAAGCATAGGACATTAGTCTTTATCATGGAGTATAGGAAATAGGACATCAGCCTTTATCACGGAGAAGAGGACACAGGACATCAACCCGTATCATCCAGTATATGACAAAGAACATCAGCATGTATCATATAGTATAGTACATATGACATCAACGTATATAATCCACTCATCGTTATGTGCCATGCTGGTATGCGCGGGAGGTCATGTTTCGCCATCTCACTCGATCACCAGAGTCGTGTATCAGCTCGGTGTTCTTGTACCGACCATACTAATTGAAAACCATCCAGGCATTTACTTCTTTATCCTCCTCTTGTTCTCTTCCCCACGATCTTGCCAGTTGTCACCAAGTTCTCCAATTTATTTCTTCTCATAAAGTGACCAAAAAATTGTCACTGTCTGCGTTTAATTTCTCTAATCATTTTAAGGTTTTCATTTGTTTCTTGTAGGACTTGGTCGTTGGTTTTTCTGTCTGTCCATGGTATTCGATGCATTTTCCTCAGAAATCACATTTCCGCAGCCATCAAATGTTTTTTTTTTCAGCTTGTCTTCTCATTGTCCACGCTTCACATCCATTCAAAAGCACAGGTTCCATGTAGCACCTCAAAACTCATTTTCTCGTTGCAAATAACAGCTTTTTATTGGACAATATGTTTTTCATCTTGCAAAATGCTGCCTTCGTCATGGCGATTCTTGTTCTAATCTCTTCAAGGCATCCCCCATCAGATGTTATGACCGTTCCGAGATAAGTGTACCGCTTCACTTTTTTAATAATATTCCCATTAACTTGTATATTATGTTGTGGTATTTCCTTCTTCTTAGTGACGACCATAATCTGTGCCTTCTTACAATTTAATTCTAACCCTAGTTGTTCACTGTGTTCTACAATCGCATCTACTAAATGTTGCAGAACCTGCGCATTGTCTGCAATCAATACCGTGTGATCCGCAAATCTAGTGTTATTGATGTTGTGTCCCCCAATGATGATTCCTTTCATATCGTCAACATTTCTGAAACTATTTTCACTGTACAGAGGAAAAGATCTGGAAACATTACACATCCCTGTCTCACACCTCTTTTAATAGGCTGATTGTCGCCAGTTGTGCCTGGGGTGAGAGGAATCAACAAGCACACTCTTTTAATTCTATATCATCAGCCTTGGAATCTAATTGATCTTTGTCTACACAACCCCTTCAGTCTCTGGATCACAATCTCTCTCTCTCTCTTCTTACCATGGGACAATACCCCTCTTCATATTCCTCCAGAACATACCCACACAACTCTGGCTTCTAACAAATGATAAAATACTTTAATAAAGAAAAGTGTCACGTGTGTGCAATGTATGTGTATAGAACTCCTGTAGTATAGTCTATTGTGTATGCGAGATGAGACCAGTTAGTTCAGGATCTTTCATCATAGTGTCCGGCCATACCACAACACAACACAGCAAGTTCAGAAGGACCTCACCAAATGAAGCGTCTCTCCGACCAGGGAGACGTCTTCCAGTTGAACGTGGATAGTCTGGGTGCTTGGTTACTAATGTTAAATATGGCATAATAAAGTCCATAAGTTCGGAACACACGATGTACTTGATACGTCTATATAAATCCTGTGACCTAGGAAAACTTTCAGATATTTCACACGACCTAAAAAAAAAAAAACGTTCTGTCTAGTTGGACAATGCTACTGAATGAGTCTCATTGCTATTCCACCTCTCTACCTACAAATGTCATAGTTACTGGAGGTGTTTACAGTTCCTTACAATCAGCTGTTTTTGGGCACTCAGCCCCAGACAACTAGTCCTTTCATAATAAAAAATCCTGCCTCAGACGAGACTATGATTCCATGTGGAACGGTGTCCCATTGCAAAGGCCATTCAGCCGAACTGCACTCGGCGTGACTGCCATTGTCCACACCTCTGAGTTGTCCTTCAGTTCTCATGTACAGTAGAACCTGTCGAAGAGAGAACACCCGGTGAGAGAAACCCGATTCAGACGTACTATATGTGAATGTAGGCCGAAGGCCGTACTCAGATATTTATATCCTTATCAACCTAGAATTAAACTCTGGCATAAGGCAGAGGCGTTCATCACATTGGTCTGAGATGTGGTAAGAAAAGGAAAGACTAAAGGAAAGCGAAGAAACCCCAGTAGACACCCTACTGGAAGATCCTACCATTGACATTTCCTTTATCCCCCAAACCACCCTCAATCTCACCGAATATCATCCCACGACATTGGTCTTAACCTGCTGAGTTAAACGATGTATCACTCAACCTAGTTTAAGCAATGCATCAGCCTGCTGCTGCCGACGCTCCTAGAATAAGTTCCCACAACGCCCCATCACTACGCTCAATTCCAAGTATCTGCCAATTGTGCATAGTCAATTACCTGCCTAGTATTACTAATACCTAATCTCTATCTATTTAATACCTTATGTAAACTAGTCCTGTCCAGAATTGAAACCACAAATTGACATTATAGACAAATGTCCGTCGACTTTAAACGACAC
>OY992876.1:85123468-85163468 GCA_963921405.1 Cepaea hortensis
TTCACGTTCACAAAGGGAACACACTGTTTAGATTCACAACGTGAACACAATATTTATATTCACTAAGTAAACACACTGTTTAGATTCACTAAGGGAACAGACTGTTCAGTTTCACTAAGGGAACACGCTGCTTAGATTCACAAAAGTGAACACACTGTTTAGATTCAGAACACAATATTTATATTCACTAAGTAAATGGATATTCCGTTTTCCTTCTACCCCTTCTGTCTCCAGCCCTCTTCTTCCTTTTTCTTCCCCCTTTCCCCTACCTCTTCCCCTCCGCTTCATTCTCTTCCCGCTGGCTGTTATCAAAGGTATCGAGCACAAAGCACGTACTCCATTGCTTCGGCAATAATTCTTTGTATTATTCATAGTTGGTTAGATATGACGGCAGGATATAATCGGTCACCCTAGTAGAGCCTGCCTGCTAGGGAAGGGGCAGAGGATGTCCCTCAGGAGTTCATACGCCTGGCGCCGCCCCGCCCGCATGCCAGACGTTCCTATGGACAGGGGGGAGGTGGTCGTGCGCTTGTGGGACCAGGTGGAGAAGGCGGAGGAACAGATTGAGAACCCATATGTGGAAAGAATGAGATTGCGGGGGATCGACAGGGGTTCTGGAAGAATCTCAAAACTGAGAGGGAAGACCAGGAGAAATGTTAATCAGATAGCGGTGGGAACGATTAGTAGTGTGACTCTTCGCTGGCTGTTGAACGAAGGGACGGAGCACGTATGGGAATGTCCTGAGTGTAATGATGTCGGTTCTTAACTCAACTCAACTCAACTCAACTCAAATGGACTGTTTAGATTCACTAAGGGAACAAACTGTTTAGAATCATTAAGGAACACAATGTTTAGATTCACTAAGTGAACACAATGTTAATGTTCATTAAATGAACACACTGTTTACATTTGCAAAGGGAACACTATGTTTAGTTTCACTAAGTGAACACACTGTTTAGATTCATTATGTGTACACATTGTTTAGATTAACTAGGTGAACAGACTGTTTAGATCCACTAAGGGAACATACTGCTAAGATCCACTAATGGAACGCAATGTTTAGATTCACTGAGTAAACGCATTGCTTAGATTCACGAAGGGAACACATTGTTTAGATTTACATAGAAAGCACACTGTTTACATTCACTATGTGAACGCACTGTTTACATTCTCTAAGGGGACACACAGTTTAGATTCATTAAGTGAACACACTGTTTGTTTAGATTCACTAAGTTAACACACTGCTTAGATTCACTAAGTGAACTCACTGTTTAGATTTACTAATTGAACACACTATTTAGATTCACTAAGAGAACACACTTTGTAGATTCAGTAAGTGAACACACCGTTTAGATTCACTAAGTGAACACACGGTTTAGATGCGCTAAGTGAACACACTGTTTAGATTCACTAAAGGAAAACACTATTTAGATACACTGAAGGAACACGCTGTTTGGATTCACTGTGAGAACACACTGTTTAGCTTCACTAAGGAAACACATTGTTTAGATTCACCAGATGAACACACGGGAGATGAAAGGAGAAATATAGTGATGACAGAAATCAGGATCGGAGAGTCGTGTACTCTCTGAGGGCAACAGTTATCAATAAACGTGAATCACAAACAACGGTATGTGTTCTCTTTCATCTACCTCTTCCTTCCTTTCCCCTTCCTTCATCGCGGAATCCTTCCTTCCTCTGATTTCCTTCCATCTGCTTCCTCTACTTGGTCAAACGCACTAAACCTCTGGATAATCAGGCTCCCTACTCACAGGACACGGCTCCTTGCGATGTTCGGCTGTTCCATGAGCTGAGCATGCCGCAATCTGAGTCGCGAGAAGACATCATGGACACCACCATGGTCATGCTGTACTCCATTCCCCAAAGAGGACTCCCTGAAATGTGTCTAACACAGGCGGTGCCTTTGGGAGACTAGGAGACGTGCGTACAGTCCCAATGAGAAGACTGTGAAGGGGTTAGGGTTTCTAGCCTCCGAGTGGCTAACGGGGTTTGTGATGACCACAGATCCGATCATTTTAATAGACCTTGTATACACGCTCACATGCATATATTTATGCGCGCGCGCGCACACACACACACACACACACACACAAACACACACACACACAAACACACACACACACAAACACACACACACACACACACACACACACACACACACTAATATTTGGTATACAGGGGAATGGCTGAAGAAAGCCAGATCTTGTGTCAGCGGAGCAGCGTGTCCATGCAGTCTACTTGGCTGGCCCTCCAACAGCCTCAGGGATCAACATAATCATTCAACTACATAGTTGTATGTCAATAGTTGACCAGACTTAACAGATGAACACACTCATGGGTCAATAGATTACCAAACGTACCAAATGAACAGATTCGTTGGTCAATAGATTACCAGACTAACAACATACTCGTGTCAATAGATTACCAGACTAACAACATACTCGTGTCAATAGATTACCAGACTAACAACATACTCGTGTCAACAGATTACCAGACTAACAACATACTCGTGTCAATAGATTACGAGACTTACCAAGTGAACAGATTCGTTGGTCAATAGATTAACGGACTAACAACATACTCGTGTCAATAGATTACCAGATTAACAACATACTCGTGTCCATAGATTACCAGATTAACAACATGCTCGTGTCAATAGATTACCAGACTTAACAGATGAACAGATTCGTTGATCAATAGATTAACGGACTAACAACATACTCATGTCAATAGATTACCAGATTAACAACATACTCGTGTCAATAGATTACCAGATTAACAACATGCTCGTGTCAATAGATTACCAGACTAACAACATACTCGTGTCAACAGATTACCAGATTAACAACATACTCGTGTCAACAGATTACCAGATTAACAACATACTCGTGTCCATAGATTACCAGACTAACGTAACGACATACTCGTGTCAATAGATTACCAGATTAACAACATGCTCGTGTCAATAGATTACCAGACTAACGTAACGACATACTCGTGTCAATAGATTACCAGATTAACAACATGCTCGTGTCAATAGATTACCAGATTAACAACATGCTCGTGTCAATAGATTACCAGATTAACAACATGCTCGTGTCAATAGATTACCAGATTAACAACATACTCGTGTCAATAGATTACCAGATTAACAACATACTCGTGTCAATAGATTACCAGATTAACAACATGCTCGTGTCAATAGATTACCAGACTTAACAGATGAACAGATTCGTTGGTCAATAGACTAACAGACTTCACAGATGAACATACATAGGCATATAGATGAAGAAACATAACAGATGAAAAGACCAACAAATCAACAGACCAAAAAATCAACAGACCAACATTCGAAGAGTCCATTTTCAGTGCGAACGGAAGACCGCACAGACATGGTGGAAGTAGGTCAGCGGCCATCACCGAGAGCTATGCATACAAATGAGGAAGGTGCAAATTGAGGGATCAGACTAAGTGGGTGGTAAACCAGGCACCGTGGACAGTGTGGGTGTTACAGTGATAGAGCTGGTGATGGTGTAGCGTGACTGTGGTACAAACTTCTGGTGATAGTAGAGCGTGATTGTAGTACCAACGTCTGGTGATTGTAGTACCAAGTTTTAGTGATTGTTCAAACCGCTGGTGATGGTAGAGAGTGATTGAAGTACCAACTTCTAGTGATTGTAGTATCAAGTCTAGTGATTGTAGTGTAAACGACTGGTGATAGTAGAGGGTGATTGTAGTACCAGCTTCTAGTGATTGTAGTACCAAATCTAGTGATTGTAGTGCAAACGGCTGGTGATGGTAGAGAGTGATTGTAGTACTAGTTTCTAGTGATTGTAGTACTAAGACTAGTGATTTAGTGCAAACGGCTGGTGATAGTAGAGAGTTATTGTAGTACCAACTTCTAGAGATTGTAGTATCATGTCTAGTGATTGTAGTGCAACCGGCTGGTGATGGTAGAGAGTGATTGTAGTGCAAACGGCTGGTGATAGTAGAGAGTGATTGAAGTACCAACTTCTAGTGATTGTAGTACCAAGTCTAGGGATTGTAGTGCAAACGGCTGGTGATAGTAGAGAGTGATTATAGTACCATGTATAGTGATTGTAGTGCAAACGGCTGGTGATAGTAGAGAGTGATTATAGTACCATGTCTAGTGATTGTAGTGCAAACGGCTGGTGATAGTAGAGAGTGATTATAGTACCATGTATAGTGATTGTAGTGCAAACGGCTGGTGATAGTAGAGAGTGATTATAGTACCATGTCTAGTGATTGTAGTGCAAACGGCTGATGATAGTAGAGAGTGATTGTAGTACCATGTCTAGTGATTGTAGTGCAAACGGCTGGTGATAGTAGAGGGTGATTGTAGTACCAGCTTCTAGTGATTGTAGTACCAAATCTAGTGATTGTAGTGCAAACGGCTGGTGATGGTAAAGAGTGATTGTAGTACTAGTTTCTAGTGATTGTAGTACTTCTTCTTCTTCTGCGATCATCCGGAGTTTTTTTTTTTCGGATGTGATTGCGTTGTGCCTGTTTACAGCAGAGCTGCGTTCTTGCGCCGTTAGGCCGACACATCCGACTTCTGCGGGCATTTGTTGACCGGGTTAACCTTCCCGGGGGGTTCTTAGGACGTTTGACTCTCACTGTTGTGGTGTTATCCCCCATCCCAGCTGGCCCATATAGAACAGCCAAAGATCCTGGTCAGCCCTCAAGGGAAGGCAGGGGCAGACCATGGGCATTCCCCGCCATCCAAGGAGGCTTCCATACTTGCAGAGCCGATACATAGCGCTCTGGTACTGGGCTCACCCAAGGAATCGTCACGTCCTGCACATGGCTGCTTAGCCTCACTTCCGTATATTGGGCCTTCCGTTCACCATAGGCTGTTCTTCCGGAAACCAGAAGTATGCAGTCTGCAGATGACATCCACACAGTGAGCTTTCGATTCGGACTTTCCATGTAATGGATTTGCTATCCAAGCAATATTCCATTTCGTGCCACTAGGACACTTTTCCACCTTTTATGAAGCCCACACAGTGGGCTTTTGATTCAGACTTTCCACGTAATGGATTTGCTATCCAAGCAATATTCCATTTCATGCCACTAGGACACTTTTCCACCTTTTATGAAGCCCACACAATGGGCTTTTGATTCGGACTTTCCACGTAATGGATTTACTATCCAAGCAATATTCCATTTCGTGCCACTAGGACACTTTTCCACCTTTTATGAAGCCCACACAGCGAGCTTTCGATTTGGACTTTCCACATAATGGATTTGCTATCCAAGCAATAATCCATTTCATGCCTCTGGGTCTTCATGCACCTTTAAATGTCAACCTGTATGTAGTTAAAGTAAGCTGCGGTCAACTTGAGCTTGTTGATATCTCCATAGAGCTTGTCCTCAAATGAAGCAGGTGTGGGCCAAAATATCTTTCTCTGTTCTGCATACGTTGGGCAATCCTGCAGCAAATGTTTTGCTGTCATTTTTCCAGCTCTACAATTACATTCATCGGTATCTCCTATCTTTAGTTTATTGAACAAGTGGTATTTCAGCCTGTTATGTCCTGTGCGGAGTCTGAAGATTGCTACTTGTTCTCTTCGGTCGAGTTTGTAATATGCATCATCCTTCTGATGGCCTGGATGCTCTGATTCCCATTTGGTTCTATAAGTGCTTTTAATCAACCTCTTTGCCTCATTATAGGTTATGTCTATGTCAGGCTGTGGTAGTCGTCCGCCCTCTTTTGCCAGTCTGTCAGCCTCTTCGTTTCCAGGTATACTGCAATGTGATGGGATCCACTGTATTACAACTTTTTTGGATTTCTGGCATAGACCATGGAGTGTTGCTCGTAGGTCAGCTAGTTCTGTGCTGTTATTGCTCTTCAGTATTGAGACAGCTGACTTTGCATCTGTGAAGATAGCTATTTGCTTCTCTTTATTTTCCTCCATCAGGAGCATTTCTGCTGCAGTTTTCAGAGCCTCTACCTCCGCTTTGAAGTTACTTGAAAATTTTCCAGTTGCCATTGAATGTGTTTTTTTCACTCCATTTTTTAAATTTAGGAGAATTCCTCCTCCTCCATTCTCTATTGAATTTTTGGCTGATCCATCTGTATATGCATGGGTCCAATTCCTGCTTGGGTAATGTTCTTTTATGTAGTTTAGGGTTATTTCTCTTCTTTCGGTTTCATGCTGAGTGTTCTTTTTCTCAATACCAGGAATGTTTTCTATCATCTCAGGCAGTTGCTGCTGTCTCCAAGCTGGGAACTTGTGTGCATTGTAAATGGGCTTGACTGTTGATATGTTAAGTATAGGATCTGCCCTAATCCTTCGTTTTGCAGTTTCTACAAAGTTGGTACGCTTCAGTCTTCCCTTTCCAAAACCATTAAATCTGTTGTACATAGGGTGGTCTGTCAATCTTCTGAATTTTTCTGCTTGTTGCTGGGCTCTGCTATCTCTTCTATCCTGCATTGGTTGTAAACAAGTGATCTTTTCTAGTTCATTAATAGGCGTTGTCTTCAGGCTTCCAGTTATGATTCGCATTCCTTGGTTTTGGACTCTACTTATTTTGTTAAAGTTTGACTTAGCTGCTGTTGCCCAAGCTGCAATGCCATATTCCAGTACTGGCCTCACCCGTCCAGTATATAACTTCTTGAGAACTTTCTCATCTGCTCCCCATGTTGTACCAGCAAGCTTTTTCATGATTGCCATTCTCTGCCTTGCTCTTGTTCGATTTTTCTCAACCTGTGTCTTCCATGTCAGGCGACGATCAAAGGTGACTCCTAGATAGTTTGGATTTTCTTCATGGCGCAATATTTTTCCATTCAATACCAGCTTAGGTTGCTGAGTTTTATTTGAGAGGGAGAACACTGTGCATGTTGTTTTCTCCTCACTTATCTTCACTAGCCATGATTTTGACCAGTCCTCTAGCGCTAATAAGGCTTGCTGTATTCTGCTGTTAGCTGTACTAATATATTCTTCAGATGTCCATATGGCTAGGTCATCTGCAAAGGAGGATGTGTGTACTCTGGCTGGAAAATTTTCTGTGATGTCATTTATATATGCTAGGAATAATGTTGGTGAAAGAACTCCTCCTTGGGGGACACCTTGCTCCAACAGCATCATTTTGCTTGTTTGTCCTTGTACTTTTGTCCTGGCAGTTCTGTTCTCAAGGTAGTGGCTGATCCATTTATACATGTTTCCACAAACATGCATTTTTTGCAGTTTTACTTTCAGTCCTTCCTTCCATACTTTATCAAATGCTTTTTCTAAATCTATCCAGACTGCTAGTGTGTGCTTTTTCTCTTGGAAGGCATCCTCTATTTCCTGAGCTATATAGGTTATTTGATCTTCAGTGGATCTGTACTTTCTGAATCCTGCTTGGTGTGGTGTTAAGAGTTTGTTTTCTTCCAGATGCCATGTTAGCCTGCCATTGATAATGCGTTCCATTAATTTTCCTACACAGCTAAGTAGACTGATAGGTCGATAGCCATTTGGTTCTTCCAGGTCTTTTCCTTTCTTTGGGACTGGTATTAGTATAGCTTCCTTCCATGCCTGTGGGACTATTCCTCTCTTCCAGCTGTTATTTAGGACTGCTAGTAGTTTTTTCTTTGCCTTGGTGCCTAGTCCTATTAGCATTTCATTTGTGATTCCATCCTTTCCTGGTGATTTCTTCTTTTTTAGGGTATTCATTGCCTGTTCCATTTCTTCCATTGTTAGATTTGCCATCATATATTCTGCTGCTGTCTCTGTATTTCTATGATGTATCTGTTTGTCTTTGATTGCTTTCTTCTGTTCGATTGTAATATCAATGTGGTTTGCATTTGCATAGTGTTCCATTAGTGCATTTGCAGCCTTTTTTCCGGTAAGCAAGGCATTTCGTTGTTTAATTGTTATTTGTTTGTTTCTAGGTCCTTCATTGTTCATGGCTTTCACTAGTTTCCATAGTTTGTTTCCATCCCTGTCAAAATTCAGGTTTTCTGTTTTTTCCCTCCAACAATCTCTTGTTGTTTGATTTACTGTTCTTTTATATTTTGCTGAGATGGCTTTGAGAGAGATGTTCGCTTCAATTGTTTGTTCTCTCTCTGCTGTCTTCCTGGCATCTTCAACTTTGTCCTCCAAACTTTGTAGTTCTTCAGTCCAGTATGGTTTGTAATTTGTCCTCGCTCCTCTAGGAATGGACTCAGTGGCTGCCTGTATTATCGCTCTGTTTAGACTTTCCACCATTTGCTTTATGTTGCCATATCGTGTATTTATGTTTTCACAATATTTGTCTGTTAGTATGGCAAATCTGTCCCAATCTGCTCGTTTGTAATTCCAGCGGGGCAAGGGCTTTTGCTCCTGTGGAACATACTCCATATTCATTTCAAGCTTGATTGGTCTGTGGTCACTACCTGCTAATTGGTCCAGCACATGGCGATCGATTTTGTGGAGGATGTCTCCTGTGCAGAAAGCTAAGTCTGGAGTAGAAGTGGTAAGCCATCTTCTGGAGTAGAAGCTCGGTGTGTCATCCGCTTTGTTGAGTAGATGGAGATTTGAGTCTATTTCCCAGTCCTCCAATTCATCTCCTCTTTTGTCAGTATCTGGGTATCCCCATCTTTCTGAACGGCTATTAAAGTCTCCGACAATAATGCAGTTTATGTCAGTTATTTTCATGTTTGAGAGTGTAAGGTCCTTATCTGCTGGGCTATACAGATTGTAGATTCTTATTTTCACGTCCTTTATCATTATATCAACACCTATAATTTCCGTTTGGTTGTCAGAGATCACAGATACTTCGCTGCAAGGTATTGTATTTCGTGTAAGTATTAGAACTCCTCCTTTGTGTCCTTCGCGGTCGAAACGTGTGGCCTGATATCCTCTGACTGAGAATTTGTGATTGGCGTTGAGGTGTGTCTCTTGAACGCATGCCACATCTATTCTATCTTTATGAAGACGCTGTGTTAGGGAGTCTTTCTTCTTGTAAACTCCTTCGGCATTCCACTGTAGTATGTTGAGTGTCCGGGGTATTTGGTCAATAGCTCTTAACCTACTCCTCTGTGCCTTGACTCCACAGCACAGGGGAAGGTGACCACCGGTAGTCATGGGTGGACCCCCTCGAGGCAGGGGGCCCGGCACTATCGCCGCCTGATGGGACTTCACGGGATTAGCACCATATCGATTAATTTTGATTTGTGACATCATGAATTAAGTTACGTTGCACTGCTTTGTCAAGCCTGTGGCTCAGTACATCCGATTTCGACAAGCATTTATTCGGGATGCTTTCCCTAGCCTTTGACTGTCCCCAGTCTACCTACAAGGCATCAGGTTTGTGTGTCTCTTCGTCTGGTCCCTCTCCCTTGACCTGTCCGACATGGGTGGCCCTACCAGTAGCTGTGCTACCGTCGGCATAGCTCTTGGGGTCATTGGGACGCACAAGCCCCTCTACCTCGTCACGGTGGACACACAGCAGAGGGGGATTGTAGTACTAAGACTAGTGATTTAGTGCAAACGGCTGGTGATAGTAGAGAGTTATTGTAGTATCAACTTCTAGAGATTGTAGTATCATGTCTAGTGATTGTAGTGCAACCGGCTGGTGATGGTAGAGAGTGATTGTAGTGCAAACGGCTGGTGATAGTAGAGAGTGATTGAAGTACCAACTTCTAGTGATTGTAGTACCAAGTCTAGGGATTGTAGTGCAAACGGCTGGTGATAGTAGAGAGTGATTATAGTACCATGTATAGTGATTGTAGTGCAAACGGCTGGTGATAGTAGAGAGTGATTATAGTACCATGTCTAGTGATTGTAGTGCAAACGGCTGGTGATAGTAGAGAGTGATTATAGTACCATGTATAGTGATTGTAGTGCAAACGGCTGGTGATAGTAGAGAGTGATTATAGTACCATGTCTAGTGATTGTAGTGCAAACGGCTGATGATAGTAGAGAGTGATTGTAGTACCATGTCTAGTGATTGTAGTGCAAGCGGCTGGTGATAGTAGAGAGTGATTATAGTACCATGTCTAGTGATTGTAGTGCAAACGGCTGGTGATAGTAGAGAGTGATTGTAGTACCAAGACTAGTGATTGTAGTGCAAATGGCTGGTAATAGTCGAGAATGATTGTAGTTCAAGCTTCTAGTTATTGTAGTACCAAGTCTAGTGATTGTAGTGAAAACGGCTGGTGATGGTAAAGAGTGATTGAAGTACCAACTTCTAGTGATTGTAGTACTACGTCTAGTGATTGCAGTGTAAACGGCTGGTAGTAGTAGAGAGTGATTGAAGTACCAACTTCTGGTGATTGCAGTACCATCGTCCAGTGATTGTAATAACAACTTCTAGTGATTGTTGTACAAACTGCTGGAGATAGTAGAGAGTGATTATAATACAATCTTCTGGTGATAGTAGAGAGTGATTGTAGTGAAAACGTAGACGAAAGGAAGTTGAAACAATAGAGGGTAAGAAGATAGAAATATGGAAAGACATAAAGAAAGAAAGAAAGAAAGAAAGAAAGAAAGAAAGAAAAAAAGAAAGAACGGAAGGAAGAAAGAGAGAAAGAAAGAAAGAAAGAAAGAAAGAAAGATTCACTTACACGAATGAAACGTATCTTGGAAAAGATAGAAAGACAAGTTGGCATAGAGTCAGGGGTTGAACAAGTTGCGCCAGCCACAAGCAAGGCTTTCACCGACAGAGAGCCCGGGATACACTTCCCACGATCACAAACATCTGTCGGCCGTCACCGTCGAGCCGTGCGCCGACACACACACATCACATGCGATGTACTTTGAAGATAAACCCAAATATTTACCTAGCACTCGAGGCGTTTAGACTTAGTCGTGAAAGGAAACCTTTATAATTGAGCTAGATTTGACCCCCAGACTCCCACGCCTCGCGTAGACTACCTCTCGCGGCACTCACAGAAATAGCTTCAATAGAACCGTGTCGGTTGCCAGGAGTTTTTGCCCTTCTAGTACGGAAGTCACAACTACCCGACTGTATCCAACTCACTTCCGGGACGCGGGAATGACTGCCGGGGTATTTATGTAGACCTGCATGGCGGGGTTGCGGGCCTTGCTTCGGTAACGTAGATGAGAAGAGGCTGTGGGAGCTTGCAGAATTGTTCAATAAACGAAAATCTGCCGACACAGGTCTGCTAGATGTTCTGGGTGTTTGGGTATGAGACAGGCATGAACCATCACAGCACACCTTTAGATGAGAGGTAACGCCTTTAAATGAGAGAGAACACATTTAGATGAGAGAGAACACCTTTTGATGAGAAAGAACACTTTTAGATGAGATAGAACAGCTTTAGATGAGAGATAGCACCTTTAAGATGATATACCATATCTCTAGATGAGAGAGAACGCCTTTAGATGAGAGGATAGAGAACACTTTTAAATGAGAGAGAACACCTTTAAATGAGTGATAACAACTTTTGATGAGAAATAACACTTTTAGATGAGATGGAACAACTTTAGATAAGAGATCTCACCTTAAGATAAAAGATGCCACCTTTAGATGAGAGACCAAACTTATAGGTGAAAGACTACACCTTTATATGAGAGACAACGCTTTTAGATCAGAGACTATACTTTGAGATGAAACATCAAACATACCCAGTAAATTTGCCATGTACACAGAAAACGTTAAACATCAAACATACCCAGTAATGATCCATTCACACAGAAAACATGAAACATCAAATATACCCAGTAATGATCCATTCACACAGAAAACATGACACTTTAAGCATACCTAGTTATGATCCATTCATACAGAACCCATGAAACATCACACATATCCAGTAATGATCCATTCACACAGAAACCATGAAACATCTCACACATCCAGTAATGATCCATTCACACATTAACTGTGAAACATCCAACATACCCATTAATGATCCATTCACACAGAAACCATGAAACATCACACATATCCAGTACTGATCCATTCACACAGAAACCATGAACCATCACACATATCCAGTAATGATCCATTCACACATTAACTATGAAACATCAAACATACCCAGTAATGATCCATTCACACATTAACTATGAAACATTAAACATACCCAGTAATGATCCATTCACACATTAACTATGAAACATCAAACATACCCAGTAATGATCCATTCACACATTAACTATGAAACATCAAACATACCCAGTAATGATCCATTCACACATTAACTATGAAACATCAAACATACCCAGTAATGATCCATTCACACACAAACCATGAAACATCAAACATACCCAGTAATGATCCATTCACACATTAACTATGAAACATCAAACATACCCAGTAATGATCCATTCACACATTAACTATGAAACATCAAACATACCCAGTAACGATCCATTCACACATTAACTATGAAACATCAAACATACCCAGTAATGATCCATTCACACATTAACTATGAAACATCAAACATACTCAGTAATGATCCATTCACACACAAACCATGAAACATCAAACATACCCAGTAACGATCCATTCACACAGAAACTATGAAACACCAAACGTACCCAGTAATGATCCACATCATCATCATGTGAAGTGCTGGGGTTACGGTTCGTCATCCCACACGATCACCGGAATCGTAGGGCTGATCTGTGTCCTTGTCACGATTGGTCACGTGGCCAAGCATATAACCACCACAATAATTTAATTCATGTGTACGCGCTCTACCACCCTGTCAGGGCACTCTCCCCACGACGCAGTGGATCGACTCCACACACCAGACAGCCCCAGTCAGCCAGCACAAAGTCTACCTGGCCACACCACCCTCACTTTTCTCTAGACAAGTCCAACACATCACGTACCTCAGCCGTGGAGTCAAATTAGGCCATCTTGCCCAATGTAATCGCCACTCCATTCTCACCGGAAGTAGTTTTGCGTTACTGAATAGGTTGACTTCCGTTCTGTCGTCCATATTTTCCGCCGTCTATTTCCGGCCCCATTGTCTCGTGCACAACTGCTCAACCATCAGAGATAAATCAAAACAGGAAGATGGCTTCTTGTCTTTCATTCTGCAGAAACCAGCGGCGACTGCAGGCTGTACCGACCATCGAAACAATCCACTTTGCCGTCTAGTGGAGAAAGCAGGCTGTACCGACCATCAAAACAATCCACTCAGCCATCTAGCGGCGACTGTAGGCTGTACCGACTGTCAAGGCAATCCACTCAGTCATCTAGAATATCCAACACTGTTAAATGTTGGTGGTGTGCTGCCCTTATTGTTGTTAATCCAGTATATCAGACAGTATGAAATGTTGCAAATGTCTTCTCTGTTGCCGTCTTAAATAATCTCTTTCGGACAGCCTCCATTTCTCCTTTCCTCACTTAGATTCACCCATCTCTTATACGCCATGTCGTGTAGAGATGGTACCTGAGTGTCTTCTGTATTCCGTGACGTGACAGGTCTAGTAATTAATCATTATGCCTTCTGTATTGCGTGACGTGACAACTCTAGAGTTTACTCATGATGCCTTCTGTATTCCATGACGTAACAGTTCTAGTGTTTAATCATTATGCCTTCTGTATTGCGTGGCGTGACATTTCTTGTGATTAATCATGATGTCTTCTATTTTACGTGACGTGACAGTTCTAGTGATTAATAATGATGTCTTCTACATTCCGCGACGTGACAATGATGGCTCTAGGATATCGTCTACTCTCAATGAATGGTACCAGTTCAACTGACGATGAGTAAATCTGACAAACCCTCCCGCCCCACTTCCCACCCTTACACGAGTCAGACGTAAGTAGAACAAGACCAGCACATTAAGCAACAAGTAATACCATAAATAAAAGTAGCAAACACTACACATAGATGGAAATACAGAGAAATATACATACTACAGATAGATGGAGATATAGAGAAATAAAAGGATTACACATAGGGGGAGATATAGAGAAATACAATGACTACACATAAGGGGAGATATAGAGAAATGCATGGACTACACATGGGGGAGATATATAGATATACAAGGACTATACATAAGGGGAGATATAGAGAAATATAAGGAATTGTTGGATGTTTGGTTGATGGCTCAACCCCAAAGAGAGAAAGGATACTAAGTTCCTCTTTCTCAATGTGATCCTGCCCGTTTACTTATATTAACCTTTAATGGCTCAGTTGCTTGAGTCCATAAATAGAGTCCGAGGGAGCCAAGGAATACCTCTAGGAAAACATTTAAAAGTGTTTTTTTTTTCTTAATACCCAAAATATCCTTTTGGTGGTTCCTTGCCTCTCCTCTCTCAGTTGACCTAATTTTATCTAGGGTTGTCTTGATTAAACTAACTGACTATGACAAGTAAAAATACACCCACGAGAGGAAATGGCCTCTTTTCTTTTCATCATTTATTAATTATACAGTTAGTAATGAACAGTAATGTTTTTGACACAATCAATTCAAATAAATCAAATTCATACATGAAAAATCAGAAGTTCATTTACATCAAGAACTTTACACTTAATTATATTTTCATTAGTGACTCCCCTCCCCACATATAATTAATACTACAGGTAATTTATCAGGTAATTTCCCTGCAGATCCTCTGTGGTTATAAATCTGAAACAGAAAAATTGGTCTGCACTCCCGTGTAGTGACTTGTGAGATATGGATTCCTGCACCAAGCAGTCACTGTGATATATTAAGCTTCAGAGTGGTGTTATTTCCAGGTTTGTAGAATAGTTTAATTGGCTCTAGGTTTTTCCATTGTTTTCAGGAAAATTATGCTAAATAAATTTTACCTCTCCTATAAGGAAAATTGAACATTTGCAGGTTGAAAGATTCTGCCCCACTCTCTCACAGAGCATTTAGCAAAGTTGCTTCTATCACCAAAGTCAGGTGCATCTAGGTTCAATCAAGCAGCAAAATTCACCAAAGTCAGGTCTGGATCTAACTGGGTCTAGCCACTGCCTGAAATTTCAGCAATCAACATACATCTAATCATATCCTCAATATGACATTAGAAATGCAATGCTGTAAACTCCTAAGTAACCAACAAGTAAAATCAATAAAAGGAATCTTGTTCCTAGAGATAAACATAGGAGACAGATGGTCTTGGTGTTCTCAATTAGTTATCACCAAGAGAATTGGTTGCTCTCCATCCAATCTTCCATTATAAGGTATTCAAGGTTTAGACTAGCAGATGTGCAGTTTCATCTTCACCTATGCCTGTCATAGTGGTCTACAGGTTGAGTAATACCTTGATTGATTTGGAATTTGACAACTATGTTCTCCATCCTCTTTTGTACCTAGTTATTTTTCTCTACATCTTCTTTCATTCAAGGAAAAAGGCCTCATACATTAAGGGGTTTTTAAATCATTCCCCATGGCAATGAGTATTTGCTTATAAACAATATATGTACATCATGGTCTCAATTCTTGTATAGTGTTCAGGTGCTTTCTTCTTAAGTAAAGGCTTCAAGGGATAAGTTATCTTCCCTCCTCATCTCTTGGATGTAAGATGACTTTATCACATTAATCATCCTCATCATCATCATTCTCATCATTATCATTATATCATTATCATCATCATCATTATCATTACAATCATCATCTTCATTACAATCATCATCATTCATCATTCAGGACACACAAAATTATATGTTTGTAACCTGAGTTATATTGAATATAGAGAGGTGTCATTCAGGAGACAGAACCCTATGATTGTTACCTGAGTGATATGTAATACCGAGTGGTGTCATGCTTAAGACACAAAATCAGATGATGGTAATATGAGTGATATCTAATACAAAGTGGTGTCATGCGTCGGAGTGCTCTAAATGATTAATTAGTGTATGGGTTATGCCAAACATATTCTCTCTTCTGATAAACAGGACATTACATATCAAAGTTGCCTTCTATCATGAGATTGATTGCTAGCTTATACTCCTTCTTAGCATATCACTTCTCTCACTCATTCACACTCATTCATCAGAAATCATTCTCATACTTGCATGTAAGATAAGCAATTATACTTATGTGATTTCCCTATGATAACTTTAAATGTTTAACACCATTTTGACATCACAATGAGATCTCAATAATTCATCAGACACAATCATATCTGTATGGATGACAATTAAGCGTATGTATGAGCTTTACAAAGAATATATTCACAGACTCAACAACAATGACATTACAATCATTCCATCATTCTTCATCAGAAATTATAATATTTTCTTGGATGATAATTAGCCATACTGATGTTGTTCACAAATGATACATTTACACCTGTTTAACAATAATGAAATCACCCATGAATCACCACCGGCATGTTTTAATCAATTACATAGAATTGTGTGATCATTAGGCATAATTATGAGAGTCACACATGATTCCTCATGTGTAACAATAATGAAAATACACATGGATCACCACATGCTCTCATCAAATATACAGAATTATGTGATACACCCAATCCACATTCATTTATCATGCATCATAACCACACTTGCAGGGATGATGATTTGGCATTATTATGTTCATCACAAATGATAAATCCACATGTTTAACAACAATGAAAATACCTTTGACTCACCACATAAAATTATGATACATATAGAAATCTATTTGGTTCCCATGTGCTCATGGGAAAAAAAAACTACTTGACTTCTCATGTGCTTATGTAAAAAAAATAATCTAATTTGTCTTACCAGTGTTTGAACATTTAAAATAGTTTCTCCATAGTGAACTAAGTATTCTTAGCTTCCTAAATCTTAAGTTACTCACCAACTTCTAATTCACTGCTGATTGAGTTTAACTACTTAAGAAATAAAATGTACAACCTAGGTCTAATGCTTAAACATTCAATTAAGTTGTTTAAATGGAAGAACCTTCCTTGTGGTTTAACTTCGTGTACCCTTTATTCATGGACTACGACATCTGAATAAAGTACTCGGTCTCTCCTAATTAATTTCTTAATTTCTTAAAAGAAAACTAACCACCTAGTTACAACATCTACTTTCCAACTTCTTCTTGGGAAAAGATCACTTCTTAGCTAATATGAAATATAGCGTTTGTGCTTACCTTATTCTTTTTGAATGGCTCCAGCACCACATGTCAACACTAAGATGTCAGCTCCTAGATGTGGTTTGGTTTCCGAACACACTGGTTACTGGTTTGTTGGTCTTTCTTTCTCTCTCGACTTTTATATATGGCGTTGGTGGAGGTTTTAGAAGGTATCTTTTTCAGCATTCACAGCGGCCTTCTACTAGTGACGATGCGTTGTGGTCCGCACAAATGAAAGCGTGAACCGGTAATGGCAGTTTTTATTCTGTTTTTTTTCCCCCGTTCAAGTTTTTGGCTTTCACGTCGAAAATAGAACTGTTGTTGTAAAATTAAGATTGTAGAGAGGGGGGGGGGGGGAACCAGCGCTGTTGGCAGGTAATCTTGAATGGATATTCCGGGGAATATTCACAGCGACGTTGACGGCTTGCGAAAAAAATATGCCACAGGAATATACACAGGGTGGAGATATAAAGAAATACAAGGTTAACACATAGAGGGAGATATAAAGAAATATAAGGATTACACATAGGGGGAGATACAGAGAAATACAAGAATTACACATAGGGGGAGATGTAGAGAAATACAAGGACTACACATAAGGGGGCGATATAGAGAAATACAATGACTACACACAAAGGGAGTTATAAAGAAATACACGGACTAGACATAAGGGAAGATATAGAGAAATAAAAGGACTACACACAGGGTGGAGATATAGAGAAATACAAGGTTAACATATAGAGGGAGGTATAAAGAAATACAATGACTACACATAGGAGGACATATAGAGAAATACAAGGATTACACATAGGGAGAGATATAGGGAAATACAAGGTCTACACATAAGGGGAGTTATAGAGAAATACAAGAACTACACATAAGGGGAGATATAGAGAAATACAAGGACAAAAATTAGGGGTTGATATAGAGAAATACAAGGACTACACATTGGTGGAGGTATAGAGAAATACAAGGACTACACATATAGGGAGATATTGAGAAATGCAATACCTACACACAGGGGAGGTATAGATAAATACAAGGACTACACATTGGAGGAGGTATATAGAAACACAAGGACTACACAAACAGGGAGATATATGGAAATGCATGGACTACACACAGGGGGAGATATTGAGAAATACAAGGCCTACACATAGGGGGAGATATTGAGAAATACAAGGCCTACACATAGGGGGAGATATTGAGAAATACAAGGCCTACACATAGGGGGAGATATAGAGAAATACAAGGACTAAACATTGGTGGAGGTATAGAGAAATACAAGGACTACACATATAGGGGGATATAGAGAAATACAAGGACTACACATAGGGGTAGATATGTAGAAATACAAGGACAACACATTGGGGGAGGTATAGAAAAATACAAGGACTACACATAGGCTGGGGTATAGAGAAATACAAGGACTACACATAAGGAAAGGTATGGATAAATAGAAGAACTACACATAACGGGAGATATAGGGAAATGCATTTTACACATGGGGGAAGATATAGAGAAATATAACGACTACACATAGGAGTTAGTTAGTTAGTTAGTTAGTTAGTTAGTTAGTTAGTTAGTTAGTTAGTTAGTTAGTTAGTTAGTTAGTTAGTTAATTAATTAATTAGTTAGTTAGTTAGTTAGTTAGTTAGTTAGTTAGTTAGTTAGTTAGTTAGTTAGTTAGTTAGTTAGTTAGTTAGTTAGTTAGTTAGTCGACAGATCATCCTCATTGCACATCGAACCATTCAGTCCATAAGTGCTCGGATCCCCTCCTCAGCAAATCCCGCAGCGTGTAGCGACTAACGACACCAGTTCTGTGTTGGTTTATCAATCTTCTTTGGCTTCCTGCGTAGTGTTCTTGTTTGGCCACCCCTCTTTTAATTTGCTGTTCTCTCAGTCTGGCCATGGCTGTAGATTCGCAGTCATCACTTGGTTCTCGCAAAAGTCTTACTTCTCGTAGAGCATTCAGAATGTCAGCCTGGTCCATGGCGCGTCCGCCCTCCACAGTAGCCTTAGCCGCGAGCTTGTCAGCCCGCTCATTTCCTTGTACTCCCGCATGCCCTGACACGAAGATGAAACTAATCTTTGCCAGCCGAGACCGCTCCAGAGGCAGCAACCATTCTCTTCAGATCGACCCCTCCTCTATCCTCTTGATCATGTTCATTGAGTCGCTAAGGAAACATGCCCTAGTGAATGTCTGTGTCTCGAGCCATGTTATTGCTTTACTTACTGCCATGACTTCCATAGTCAGGCTACTTGTGGTCTCAGCAAAAGCACCAGAGTCCTCCTTCACAATTCTCCCTCCCGCCTGAGCCGTAAAGGCCCATGAGCTTCTCACATGTCGGACGAGCGACCCATCTGTGTAAATGACAGCATCACCGTCTAGCGAATTCTCGAAAATCAACGCGTGTACTTCCGCCTCCACAGCTGCATTTTCTGTCTAGTTGGATGCAAACTGAAAAGGATGTACAGGAATCTGTTGGCACTTGTACCCACTCCCCGCCAGGTTCTAAGTTCTCAAGTGAACACATCTGTTGAAGAATGTCTTCGGCTTGACCCATCCACGACCGTCCTCTTGTTAACCTGCTGCCCCTCACCTTCATAATTTCACTATGCAGTGGATGTTGTGTATTTGCATTAACTCTGAGGTAGGCGCGAGCTCTGCAGACTTGTATTCTGTCTTCAATGGTTGGAAAATCAAGAAGGTAGCCCATCGCCTTGCATGCTGTATCTCTTGTACATCCAAGAATAATGCGCATAGCTTCATTCTGTATCCTTTCCATCCTTTCTACCTGTTTACGGCTGAGAGTCAGGATTGCCATCGCATACTCAAAAACAGACATGACCAGCCCTTCGTATAGAAGACATAGATGGTGCTGCTCACAGTTTGCTGCCACCATCACCCGCATCGCAGCCAACCCCCGCTTGGCCTTTGTTATCACCTGGTCTATGTGCTCATTATAAGCAAGGCTTCGATCAAACCGTATCCCCAGGTAATTCATTGCCTGCGTTCTTTCCACCGTCTCTGAACACAGATTTACAGTTGGTGTTGGAGTGTTGACACTATGATTATTCAACGAGAACCAACAAGAACTGTTGCCTTTGTTGGGTTGACCAATGCCCCAGCCTCAACACACCAAGTACTTGTGAGATTGAGTTCGGTTTGTAGTTCCACAGCAACCTGATCTCTATCCTTACCCTGGCGATACACTAAAACATCGTCGGCATATGACAATGTCCTGCCAGGTCCAGTGATCTGCTCACTGGTGATTCCCACAATGTAGGCGTTGAACAGTACCGGAGATAATGGTGATCCCTGTGGTAGGCCAGGATATATTGTTATTGGTTCCGACGTCCAACTGCCACATCTAAACACTGCTTTCCTTTGGAATAGGGCTGCAGCGATTCAACTAAGGAGAAATGGACTTATTTTGAGTTCAAGAAGCTGAAGCATTAAAAAATTCAATGGTACTCTGATGTACGCGTCCTCAAGATCAATCGCCGAAGCAAAGGTTTCAATACCTGAGTGGAAACCTTCATAGACATCATGGGCAAAAACTGCTGCATTGGTCCAGGTTTCTCTTTTTGGACGGTACCCACCCAGGGTAGGTGGGAAAACACCTTGCTTCTCTAGCTGGCTTGATATTTTCCTGGCAATTAACTTCTCCAGCAGCTTGCCTATTGTATTCTGCATAGTTATAACTCGATATCCCTGAATTTTTGTGTGGTCTTTGCCAGGCTTCGGCAAGGGAATCAGATAGCTGTGTAACCACTCCTCTTTGATGCTAGCACTTCCTATACTGTTGTTGTACATGTCTGCTAGTTCCTCTAGCTCGTTGTCGGTACACCTATTGATGTCGTTGTATCTTATGCCATCTGGCCCTGGAGCGCTGTTTTTTTATCGTTGAAGCACAGCCTTGATTTCTTTCTCTGTCACTGTGTCTTCATCCGAAATGTTCTGGGCCTTGCACCTGTCTGACGTGACCTCCTTGGCAAGATTTTTGCCTCTCATGTCTGTCTAGTTGCTCTGCTCTAGATAGCGTTCAAAGAGGGCTTTGCCCTTGTCCTCGTCAGTCCTCTGCCAAATGAGGTCAGCACCTTGGACGTCAGAAATGCTCTTATTCTTGACTACCCCACTCATGCTTTTATGTATTCGCCAGAACAATTTTAGTGACTTATCTGTACTTACTCTTTGACACACCTCTACCCATTTTTCATTTTTAACCACCTTGACCAGTTTTTTGAAATAGCTTACTTTTGTGTGCATCTCTCTTTCAAAGTGCATGCAGGGACTGGGATGGCCAGCTCTGTTCTTCTTGGCATTTTGCCATCTCCTTACAGCACCACGTTTATCCAACCACGCCTTCTCCACCTCAAGATTCCACCACGGTGGCTGCTCCCAGCTTTTTCTCCTGCCCTGAAGCTTTCTGCGCTTGTCACATCTTATTTTACTCACCACATCTTGCCCTGTACTGTCATACCGGAAAATCTTGACCGTTAACTTGCGGTGCCTGGTTCTGCCTTTCTCCACCAATATGCTGCAAGGATGGTGGTTGCTGCCGTGGTGTCCCAGGACACCCCATCTACACACTGTAGTGGGCGAAGGAGAAACCAGCGCCAGATCAATAGCACTGTCCTCATCCCCTGGGCGGCTTGCTGTCCTGGTGACACAGCCACTGTTGATACAAACCAGGTCAATGGTTTTAAGTGCAGTCTCGAGATCCTCCCCGTGTGTGTTGGAGGAAATGTTTCCCCATGATCTGCCTTTAGCGTTGAAATCACCACAGAAAATAACATTTCTCTCGTGACCTAATATGTCACTTAAGCACTGCCACTTCTGGGAATCCATACTCGCGTTGCGGGCATAAACATTAACCAGCACGAATGGTAGACTAGATTGAACTCTTACCGCCTGTATTTGTATATCGTCACTGTCCCAACTGGACATGTCTAGCTCTGAAGCCACCATGCTGTCGCGAATGAGAATCGCCATTCCCAGATGTCGTCTGTTGTAGAAACATTTGAAGCCGGCAATTCGGAGTAGCTGATCACCCAGTCTTGTCTCCTGGAGTGCTACAATGTCATTCCTGTAAAGCAGATTTTCTAAAATAGGACCCCGTTGTTTTACGCTGGCGCAGTTCCAATACAGAATTCGGATATTTCTGAGGCGCAGACGGTCACACTTGAGTCTAAAACGTCTTAAACCACCACGCTTACCTTCTCGCTTGCAACCTTCCCGGCGCCAACGCCGTCTTATTAGGTTGACTGCCAACCGCTCGGAGAACACACGTTGTTCCGCCATGTTGAAAAACCCGAACACCACCAAAAAAAAACACACACGCTGCAAAAATTCACTCAATTATTGCTTCGCTCGATGCACGAACTCCGTAGCATCCGCGCAGATCTTGAGTAGGAACTCCTGGTTTTACATCCTGGCACACAAACTACACACAAGAGATGAATAAATTCATCTCCTACGCCAAAAAGTTAACGATCACAAATACAACACGACCGTCCGTCGCCATCTTGAAAGCGGAAGTGAAACCGGAAACACATAGGAGTAGATATAGAGAAATACAAGGACTACACATAAGGGGAAATATGAAGTAATACACGGTCTACTGATAGAGGGAGATATAGAGAAATACAAGGACTACACATAAGGGGAGATATAGAGTAATAAAAAGACTACACATAGGTGAGGGGGGAGGAGGAGGAAATATTGAGAAATACAAGGACTACACATAGTGGAGATATAGATAAATACACAGACTACATATGTGGGAGATGCAGAGAAATACAAGGACTACATATAGATAGAGATATAGAGAAATACAAGGACCACGTGCAGAAGGAGACAGAAAGAAATACAAAGTACTACATGTTGAAAAAGATATAAATAAAAATGGTAACAAAAAGGAGAGGTTACAAATAGATAAACGAGGACAAGGGAAGAATGACATATGACATAACAGCTGCACCCATATGCCCCCTTTCCAACCGCCCTCCCCATGAGCCCCATCCTTTCCGTGTGCTGACTCTACCAACAATAGCAAGAGATCTGGATGCACGGCCCTGAGGCCACAGAAACATCGCACAAATATCGCACTAATATCCCACAGATATGACACAGATATCCCACAGATAACGCACAAATATAGCACAGATAACGCACATATATCGCACATATAACGCACAGATATCCCACATATATCGCACAAGTATCTCACAGATATCACACAGATATCGCACAGATATAGCACATATATTGCACAGATAACACACACACACACACACACATATCGCACAGACACAGACAAGGCTGCCCAGACACCACCGACCCATAAAGCCAGATTACGCCAGATTTACGACCACACGGACCAGGAGCAGACGGCATAAGTAACACCATTTGCCAGAGAGTGCGCATCATAGTGGACATTGTCTGGATTATAATACCGGATACACAAGTGTGTGTGTCTGTGTGTGTGTGTGTGTGTGTGTGTGTGTGTGTGCGTGCGTACGCGCCTGTGTGTCTGTGTGTTGCAGACATTTCTCCAGGGAACACGTATTTGTGTGTAGGTTTGGGAGAATTTTGGTTATTGAGAGATGGAAGCGTTGACGGAGGGAGAGAAAGAACGAAATCAATGGAGAAACATCAACACAGAGAAAGAGGAATACGCAGAGATAGAAATATGAAAGGACAAAAACACTCATAGAAACATAGAGAGTGAAACAGACACACCGTGAGAGAGATATACTGATAGATAGAAACACTGAGAGATAGAAACATGTTAATTCAGAAATACGATTAGATAAAACATGGAGAGATAGAAACATGGAGAGATAGAAACATGGAGATATAGAAACATGGATAGATAGAAACATGGAGAGATAGAAACATGTAAATACAGAAATATGATTAGATAGAACACGGAAGGCTAGAAACATGGAGAGATAGAAAGATGGAGACAGAGAAACATGGAGAGATAGAAACATGTAAATACAGAAATATGAGTAGATAGAACATGGAGAGATAGAAACATGGAGAGATAGAAACATGGAGAGATAGAAACATAGCGGGATAGAAACATGTAAATACAGAAATATGAGTAGATAGAACATGGAGAGATAAAAACATGGAGAGATAGAAACATAGAGAGATAGAAACATAGCGGGATAGAAACATGTAAATACAGAAATATGAGTAGATAGAACATGGAGAGATATAAACATGGAGAAATAGAAAGATGGAGACAGAGAAACATGGAGAGATAGAAAGATGGAGACAGAGAAACATGGAGAGATAGAAACACGTAAATACAGAAATATGATTAGATAGAACATGGAAGGATAGAAACATGGAGAGATAGAAACACTGAGAGCCAGAAGCACAGAGAGAGAAACATTGTGATATAGAAGCACTGAGAGAGAAACATTGTGATATAGAAACACTGAGAGATAGAAACATGGAGACAGAGAAACATGGAGAGATAGAAAGATGGAGACAGAGAAACATGGAGAGATAGAAACACTGAGAGCCAGAAGCACAGATAGAGAAACATTGTGATATAGAAGCACTGAGAGAGAAACATTGTGATATAGAAACACTGAGAGATAGAAACATGGAGAGATAGAAACACTGAGAGATATAAACATGGAGAGATAGAAACAGTGAGAGATAGAAACATGGAGAGATAGAAACACTGAAAGATAGAAATATAGAGAGATAGAAACACTGAGAGATTGTAAGATCGAGAGATACAAACACTGAGAGATAGAAATATTGATAGATAGAAACATGGAGAGATAGAAACATAAAAAGGTAGAAACACTGAGAGATAGAATCACAGAGACAGAAACACTGAGAGATAGACACGTGGAGAGATAGAAACATGGAGAGATAGAAACAGGCAAAGATAGAAACAATGAGATAAAGGAGCACTGAGAGATAGACACATGGAGAGTTAGAAACACCGAGAAATAGAAATACTGAGAGATAGAAATACATAGAGATAGAAACACTGACTGATAGACACATGGAGAGATAGAAACACTGAGAGATAGACACATGGAGAGTTAGAAACACTGAGAAATAGAAATACTGAGAAATAAAAATACTGAGAGATAGAAACACTGAGAGATAGACACGTGGGGAGATAGAAATATGGAGAGATAGAAACATGGAGAGATAGAAACATGGAGAGATAGAAACATGGAGAGATAGAAACATCATCTCATCTCATCTCAACTCATCTCATCTCATCTCATCATGTTCCTCTTGTACCTTGCGGTGCCGAGGTGAAGTATAAACAGCGGCAGAGTGCCCGCGTTTGGGCTTCATGTATCGATATTCCCATGGGCTCTGTTATTCTCTGCAACCCCCACTTTAGTCCTGATTTCTTCATTTCTAATCGTATCTCTTCTTGATACATTAAGTATTATTCTCAGGAATCTAATTTCTGTTGTTCTGATTTTTCTTGCCTCTTTTTCTGTCATTGTCCAGGTTTGGCATTGGTAACATAGAGTTGGTAGGAAGATTGTGTTGTAAAGTGCTTTCTTAGTAGTTATTGATACATGTTTATTCTTTAGTATTGGTGTCATTTGTCCAATGAGTTGGTTTGCCTTATTGCATCTATTTTCGATCTCGCCTTCTGATTTGCCATTAGATGATATTATACTTCCTAAGTACTTGAAGTTCTTTACTTGTTTCAAGGGATGTTAGTGTAAGTGAATCGTTGTTGCTTTTTCTTCTTTAATTACAGTCATTACCTCTGTTTTACTTGTGCTAATTTTCATGTTATGTTCCCTACACATTTCATTTAGACTATTCATGTGGTCTTGTAATTCAGCTTCTGATTTTGCTATTAGTGCTTAGTCGTCCGCAAACAGGAGTTCTCTAATGGTTAGATATGCAGATGCTTCTTCTTCAAGGAGTGGACTGCGCCTGGTCCTGCAGCCAGCAGAGTTAGGATCGGCTAGCCTCTCCCAGGAGGGGTGAACAGTGAAAATTAGTAGCCTGCCGATAACCCGTCGACTACACAAGTCAACCCCACCTCCACATGGTGTAGACTAGGAAACCATGACCGCGAAATTATGGGCTAACGAGGCTATGGCTCGCCATAGGGGATGGACTCCTATGGTCAGATTTTTGTCCTAAATCTGCGACTGGCCTAGGAAGCTGGCAGGGGATCTTCATACTGCTCATAGAAAAACTAAGAAGTATAAACGGACTGACCCAAATGGATATAGACCTGACAATGTTAATGGATTACGAGATAAATCAGCGATTAAAAAAAAAAAAAAAACAGGCACAATGAACATCTGCGGTTTTAATAGTAAAGAAGAAGAACTTATAGAAATAATGGAAGAGAGGTAAATTGGACTGATGGGAATAACGGACACCAGAATAAAAGGGGAAGGATGCAAGATAGAAACAGCAAAAGATAAAAACAACTGTACAGACGTCCTATCCTAGTATGCTTATCATTGTAACAAGTCCAGGTGCAAACATTGGCTACTGTAAACTGCCAGGGTAGAAAGAATGCAAGGGAAAACAGTCTGCGTGGTAAGAGTTCAGTCTCTCAGGTAGCCAACTCTGCTGTCTGCAGGTGGGAAGCTATCTTGCTGTTTGTTGCTGTCTGCTGTCACAACATAACAATGATCTCAGACAACTTAAGACGGATTATCCCTTCATTCTTGCCCTGTGCGTCTCCGCCCAGAACCTCGCTATTTTCTGTTTTCTTTAACGATTTCTAATTTTCAAAGGATTTTGTTTGTTGCCCTCAATGCGTGAGTTCTCCGAGTGTTGCTAACAAAGGTTCAACGGTCGATCTGTTCTGGGGGAGGTTGCATTCCTTCACACAACCAGGCCGTATGAGCCCACACGTATGCCTGCCAGGCCCTCCAGACGGCCGGCCCGACCGTGGCTGTTTGCTGGTGACAACACGAGACAGAAATCCACACATTTGCTGCAATTGGTTGTGTCTCTCAAACTGAAATCCTAACAACAAAACACGGGGGAACACATTACGGTTAACATCCAGAGGGACTTCGATGGACAAGAACGTAATATTGCCAAGAAATCAACAATAGCGGAAAATGCTGGTGTTGACAGCTGTAAAGGATATGCGCAAAAAAAAAAAAAAAAGACGTTAGGTGACGTCTGTGTTCGGGTATTCCCCGACTGTAGTCATCAGTTTTACCTTTTGTCTAACAAGAGTTAAAATGACGTCTGTGTTCGGGTATTCTCCGACTCTAGTCACCAGTTTTACCATTTGTCTAACTAGACGTAAAATGACGTCTGCGTTCGGGTATGTGCGTTTAATTAATGGTGAAAAGCTTACCGACAATTCTAACCTACATAAACGTCTTCGGTTACTGCCACTCCACAAACAACTACTTTTTAATAAGGCCAAGCTAATTCACAAAATCCTATTTCAAAATGCCCGAAGCTACCTTTGGCCATTGTTTAAATATAACGCAACGACTAAATATACTTCATGTCCCTAAACCTAGGATAGACTTATATAAAACAAGCATAGTTGTGGAACAATCTTCCACAAGAAATCAAAGACACCACCAATAATTATACATACATTCGCAACCTGTTTGAACACTACCTCAGTACAGACTACATGCCCCCTTAAACAAAATCAAACAAAGACAATAATAATGGTAAATTATCTCAAACAACTAGCCAAAAAACATTCCCATATGTATGGCACCTAACACCTTCCTTAGGTATTTATAATGCCCATGTTAAACATTGCCTCAGTGAGTCATGTATTATTAATAATTTTTCATGCGTTATAATGCTATTGATCTCTTGTTGTCAAAAATTTGCTTCATAAGTGATGTCGAATGAGATAATGTATGACAGGAAATTGAGAAGAAGGGCAGAATGTCAGACGGGCCGGCGTGCCCAATTCTTAACCCTTTGAAAATAAAGATTTTCGTTCGTTCGTATTCCCCGACTCTAGTCAACAGTTTTACCATTTGTCTAACTAGACGTAAAATGACGTCTGTGTTCGGGTATTCCCCGACTCTAGTCAACAGTTTTACTTTTTGTGGACTGGTGGTCGGCAACATCAAATGTTTACCTGGTACCCCAGAACGTATTCCTAATTAGCATGCTCTCCCTTGCTTGCACAGTATTGCTTGCAATATTTCACAATAATGCAAGCACAGCACAGCTTGCAATATTTCGGGGTCGTGTAAGGACGAAAACGTGCAATTTTTGCAGTCACGTACGGACGAGGAAGTGCTACACTCGCAGTCATGCAAGAACGAGGAAGTGAAACACTCGCAGTCATGTAAGAACGAGAAAGTGCTACACTCTCAGTCATGTAAGGACGATAAAGTGCTACACTCGCAGTCATGCAAGGACGAGAAAATGCTACACTCGCAGTCATGCAAGGACGAGAAAATGCTACACTCGCAGTCATGCAAGGATGAGAAATTCTATACTCGCAGTCATGCAAGGGCAAGAAATTCTATACTCGCAGTCATGTAAGAATGATAAAGTGCTATACTGACAGTCATGTAAAAATGAGAAAGTGCTATACTCGCAGTCATGTAAGAATGAGAAAGTGCTATACTCGCAATCATGTAAGGACGAGAAAATTTTATATTCGCAGTCATGCAAGGACGAGAAAGTGCTACACTTGCAGTCATGCAAGGACGAGAAAGTGCTACACTCGCAGTCATGCAAGGGCGAGAAAGTGCTATAATCTCAGTCATGTAAGAATGAGAAAGTGCTATACTCACAGTCATGTAAGAACGAGACAGTGCTATACTCGCAGTCATGCAAGGACAAGGAAGTACAAACTTCGCAAGTCATGTAAACACACTGGTATTCACACGTGAGCAGAGAATTACAGAACGAGAACAGGGGACGCCGGGGTGGCATGATCAAGGAACATCAACACCATACTTCCAACTAGCCACTCTCATGATAATGATGATGATGCTGATGTTGATGTTGATGATGGTGATGCTGATGCTGCTGCTGATGATGATGATGATGATGATGATGATGATGATGATGATGATGATGATGATGATTATGATGATGATGTTGCTGATGATGAAGATGATGATGATGATGATGATGAGAAAAGAGTTGTGATATGATGTGAAGAGGCGACTACATTGCTAGACTTTAGACTAATGAGAATGATGATAATGATAATGATAATGATGATGATAATGATAATGATGATAATGATAATGATAATGATGATGATCATAATAACGAGTATAAAGAGCTGTGCAGTGACATGGTCACGCTACGTCAACATCAGTCGTCGGTCTGACTAAACTCATGATGGTGACGATAATTATGATGATGATAATAATGATGAAGATGATGATGATGACCTATAATGATAGCGGTTGTGTTCGTAATGCAAGTCAGGCGTCGATGAGTTATATTGATTTGCAGTGTTCACATATCCGTCGGCTGTAAACCTAGAGAGAAGTAACTCTAGGGTATGCCGTCTATTTGTTGAGACCGAATGTTTTACTCGCAGCTCTTCGTCGGTAACCAAGGACTCACAATTTGTTGTCAACCGGAACAACGAACACACAGCCTCAGTTGGAGTGAACCACGTCATAGGACCACGTGGTACTAACAGTGTGAATCACATCATAGGGCCACGTGGTATTAACAGTGTGAACCATGTCATATGGCCACTTGGTACTAACAGTGTGGACCACAATATAAGGTCATGTGATACTAACAAACACATCTGAAGCTACCTGTGGCCGAGTGCTGGCGGAGGTACCTGAGCACTGACTAAGACCTGAACGCCTGTGAGATTGTTCCACAGGCAATGAGGATGAGTCTAAACTGTGTACATTCGTGGCTTGACCACACAACGTCTGACGTGTTTGTGGGAGAGTCAGTCAGCGGCTCGTGTTTCTGGAAGTTAGTTTGCCATGAGATAAAGACGATTCAACTCCTACATCGGCATTAAGTTGGACGTAAACTTTGATTTCTCTTTCTGAAAAGATGGCAAACAACTGAACGTAAATTTGCCGAGAAGATCAAGCTGGGGTTCTTCTGCAAAGAACACATTTTGTTTCCATTGCCGACCCAAGTCCACACACAGTAAAACTGGTGACTAGTGTCAGGGAATACCCGAACACAGTCGCCATTTCACGTCTAGTTAGAAAAAAAAAAGGGAAACTGGTGACTAGAGTCGGGAAATACCCGAAAACAGATGTCATTTTACATCTAGTTAGACAAAAGGTAACACTGGTGACTAGAGTCGAGGAATACCCGAACACATGCGCCATCTAACGTCTAGCTAGATAAAACGTAAAACTGCTGACTAAAGTCGGGGAATATCCGAACACAGGCGTCATCTTACGTCTAGTTAGACACAGTAAAACTGGTGACAAGGGTCGGGGAATACCCGAACACAGACGTCATTTTACGTTGGTTAGATAAAAACTAAAACTGGTCACTAGAGTCGAGAAATATAGATAAAAAGTAAAACTGGTGGCTAGAGTCTGGGAATACCCGATTACAGACGTCATCTTACGTCTAGTTAGACACGGTAAAACTAGTGACTAGAGTCAGGGAATACCCCAACGCAGACTTCATTTTACGTCTAGTTAGATAAAAAGTAAAACTTGTGACTAGAGTCACATTAATCATTTCTGTTGTGATGCTGTCTGACCCGGTTCAGACAGCATCACAACAGAAATGATTAATGCTTTAGAAGAATACGGAATAGATAAAGTTACCAGACTCATGAATACCATATAAGATACTGGATACATACCTTCTGAATTATGTAATTCTGTATTTATTGCAGTCCCAACAAAATCAGGGAGCCTTGGAATGTGATAAACATCGAACAATTAGTATAATGAGTCACATCACGAAGATTTTGTTAAGAATTATCATGCAAAGAGTTAGGAAGAAAATACAATATGAAATAGGAGACGAACAATGTGGGTTTCTAGAAGGCAAGGGTACAGTAAATGTTGTGTACATACTGAGAACAGTAATTGAACGTTCTATAGAAGTAAACAAAGATCTACACCTCTGCTTTATTGACTATACAAAGGCTTTCGATAAAGTGAGACATGTCAACATGATAAGGATGCTTGGAGATCTACAAATTGATGGAAAAGACCTTAGACTTGTAAAAAAACATATATTGGAAACAACAAGCTGCCATCAGAATTGATAATGAAGTAGGTTAATATCAACCTATTAAGAAAGGTGTGAGACAGGGATGTGTAATGTCTCCAGATATTTTTTTTCCCGTACAGTGAAAATATTTTCAGAAATATAGAAGATGTGGAAGGAATCAACATTGGGGGACGATACATCAATAACATTAGATATGCAGATGATAGAGTCTTGACTGCAGACAATGAACAGGACCTGCAAAATTTAGTAGATGCGGTTGTTGCACACAGTGAACAGCTAGGGTTAGAACTGAATATTAAGAAGACACAGATTATGGTCGTCACTAGGAAGGAAGAAATGCCACAATGTGATATACGAGTAAATGGGCATATTCTTAAGCAAGAGAATCGATACAGTTATCTCGGAACAGTCATAACATCTGATAGGAGATGCCTTGAAGAGATTAGAACAAGAATTGCCATTGCGAAGGTAGCCTTTCGCAAGATGAAAAGCATACTGACCAATAAAAAGATATCAATTGAAACGAGAAAAAGAGTGTTGAAGTGCTACATAGAACCTGTACTTTTATATGGATGTGAGGCGTGGAATGAGCAGTCAAGCTGAAAAACAACTTATGGCTGTGAAAATGTGGTTTCTGAGGAAAATGCAAAGAATACCATGGACAGACAGAAAAACCAACGAACAAGTTCTTCAAGAAACAAATGAAGATCGTAAACTGATTAGAGACATTAGACGTAGACAGTCATAATTTTTTTGGGCATGTTATGAGAAGAAATGACTTGGAGAACTTGGTGACCACTGGCAAGATCGAAGGGAACAGACCAAGGGGAAGACCTAGAAGCAAATACCTGGATGGCTTGGCTACGTGGCATGGTCGTGACAGGAACATGGAGCTGATCCACGACTCTGGTGATCGAGTGAGATGGCAGAACATGACCGCCCACACTTATCGGCATGGCACATGATGGATGGATGCAGAAATTTAGAAAATCCAGGCACATGGTTTCAGCATTTCACATCTAGACCGTGCTCCCTGGCGAAGGAATTAACGACGTTCTCCGTAATCCCGTATATCCACGTGAGGAACACAGCTGCGCGAGATTCGGCAGCGGATCGCGCCGCGTTGGTTACTTACAGGGTATGTGAGCCGGTCGCTCAGAAAACAACGGCAAACTACTGAGCGTAATCTTGCCAAGAACATCAACAACAGCTGAAAAATGCTGGTGTTGACTGCAAGTCCTGTAAGGGATATCCAACTTAAAACAAAGGCACATGGATAACATCAAATGGAAGAGGCATCACAGAGATAAGGAACAACATGAGACAAGCAAACAATTAATTCTATGAAATGAAGAACATTGTGTGCAATAAGTTCTTGTCCTTTAAAGTTAGAAAAAGAGTTCTTGCGTATTCATCATCAACAAATTTTAACATACGGCTGCGAATCCTGGGCAATTAGTACATAGGCGAAGAAATTCCTAGAAGCCTTGGAGATGTGGTTTTATAGAAGAATGCTGACAATTAATTGGACAGCCAAAATGAGGTATCTGGACATTTTGAGGGAAGCTAAGTCGCAAAGACAACTTATCACAAACATCATTAAGAAGCAGTCATTATTTTTGGCCACATTATGAGAAGACAAAAACTTAAACACGTTGTGACAATCGGGAAGATTTGTGAAAGAGAGGTAGAGGAAGACAGCAGAAGAAGATTCTTGACAGTCTTGTGTCATGGCACGGAAGGGAGTCAACACAGGAACTTATACATGACGTCGGAGATCGCAATTCGTGGGGAAGCATGATCTACCACGCCAGCCGGCAAGGCACTGGATGAAGATGAAGATGATGTGAGAAGTATAGACTATTTTCTTTGTGTCATCACGAGGAACATTTTTAGTTTTGACGAGTTGGTAGACTTTCCTCGCTGTTTGTTTAACAAGCGCTTGAACATAGGAATTAAAGGTTAGGTTTCTGTGTGAATTTAGAGAGACCGACCGACCGAACGACCGACCGACCGACAAACAGACAGACATACAGTCTTGTGCTAACAAGTGTAAATGGTAAGACAACTAACTGACAGCGAGGCAACTTTACTGTCCTGTCCGCGGACAGCAGCCTATCTCTGAGACAGTATACATGTAGACTTGTGACGTCGGCATAAAACAGCTTTAATGAAGGTATGTGCAGAGACCCCTGGGGAATGCTTTAGAGTGAGCCTCTCAGGCTGTGATGTAGGGGACATGAGCATGAAGTAGAGGCCGCACCACTTAACCAACCGTTTCAAACGTCAGTAGTTTAAATCCGGTATGAACTGACAGCCCGGGTAATGAAGAGTTATGGGCCATGTCTGAACACATTAAAGTTGAACGAAACCCGAGCTCAGCATAGGCTTACCTTTGTAGCGGTTTGGACGTTGTGGGTATGTGATGACGGGCAGTTTAGAGGAATTAAGATGGCAAGATTACCTCCACGCACACAGTCATAAAACAGGTATCCAGGTTTTTTTTTTCATTTCTCTTAGTTTTACATTCTTGGCATTACCGTACCATTCTCATTGGTAGAGTGAAGTCTGTTGGCATATTTGTTTAAGTGCATTAATGTATGTTGGGGAGGGCTGTAGAAGGAGACTGTCAAGGGGCTACTGCCACACGTACACACACACACACACACACACACACACACACACACACATACATACACACACACACACACACACACACACACACACACACACAGAGAGAGAGAGAGAGAGAGAGAGAGAGAGAGAGAGAGAGAGAGAGAATTGAATTGAATTGAAATTTATTTTAAAAAAAGGGTTACAAATTGGGCACATAGGCCCGTCTTACATTCGGCCCTTCCAATCACTCATCTTTCGTTCATCAACAGTGCATGATACATTCACATAGGAAAAAGACAAAAACATTGTCAAATGAATGTTGTAAGCACAAACAATGCATATTATCATGTTATGTGACACATCCCCCATAACACACAGACATCCCGCACCAACCCACACACCTATCCCCCACCCACCACACATCCCTCCACCAACTCACACATCCCCTCACCAACCCAGACATCTCGCAACCACCCACATACACATCCCTCACCCACATCCCCACCCACTCACACATACTCCAACCCACACAAACTCACCCACACACACATGCTCCACCAACCCACCCACATACCCCCAACCACACACATACCCCTCCCACACACACACATCCAGCACCAACACACACATTCCTCATCCACTCACACATCACCCATCCATACTCTCATATCTTCCCATCACCACACACACACATTTTCCTACCCATCCATATATTTCACATTAACCCACATACCCCACCAACCACACATACATGCCCCACCCACACACACATCGCCACTCACACACATTCCCCCATCGACCCACACATCCCCCACGCATACACACATCCCCCACTCCCTCTACACACACCAACACACCCACCCACACAGACATCCCCCACCTACCAACACCCACATATCCTCAACCCGCCAACACCCATACATACCACTACCCACCAACACCCACACAAACACAACGACCCAAACACACATACTCCACCCGCCAACACCCACACATACCACTACCCACTAACACCCACACAAACACACAACCCAAACACAAATCCTCTCCCACACATCTCTCACCCACCCACATACTCCCCACCCACACACGCCCCATCCTTACAAACATCCCTCCACCCACCCACACACGTCCCAATCCACCCACTCATCTCCGCACCCATCTACAATTCCCCAACAACCCACACATCCCACACTCATCCACACCTGCCCCACCACACACACGTCCCCCACCCGCACACATCTCCTTACCCACACACACATATCCCCCCACACACACATCCCACACATCCCCCAATCTACACATCTTCCCACCTGTCGTGTGTTCGGTTAAAGTGTCGTCCCTGGAGTGAGAGGAATCAACACCCACATTATATTGTAACCCCTTATCATTATCCTGGAGAAACCCCTAGAATCCGTCTACAAAACTCCGTCAGTTTATGGACACCTCTTTCTCTCTCTCTATCACTGCTGTATCATGCCCCCTCTCATTCTTCCCCAACGCAACATACTCAACAACTCTAGCTTCTAAAAATTAATAACAATTAATTTATTAAAAGAAAAGTGTAATGTATGTGAGAAGCGTATGCCAAGAATGTGTGACGTGTTCTATAATGAGTGTAGAATCGGACCCTCAGATCAATAGCCCAGTCAGTTCATCCTTGCAAGGACACACCACAACACGTTAGGTCAGCACAAGACAACCTCACCCGGTGATGTATCTCTCCTGCCAGACACTGACTTTCTTCTGTAGCTACCTGGTAATCCCTGCACATGATCATCCGAAATAGCAATAGTCTATAAGTTACCACTGATCATGATCCGTTTGCACACTGCACATTATAAATTCCTATAGTTCCTAAAATGTACAAATCCCTGTACTATGAAAATAAGTATCACTGTTGTTGGAAATAGACTTGATCCTATCTATTGTCTATAGTGTCTAAATTACAATGTTCCTTGTAATATTTCCCTGGAATCTACCACAGCATGTGAATGTTACATTTAAAGTTCTCGTGTAGTTACTAATGTTCGTATGAGGTGTGGTGTCTCAACAAACATCACCCATCCTAGGTGAATCTTAACACACTGGAATCGTTAAATGGTTTCGCTCATCTGAGCCCTGTTCCGGTGGACCCTGCTGATCATGGGCCCAGCCCAAACATTATTGAACAACTTTCTTCTTTGACGTTATTCATTTTCCGTAAGAAAAACATTTACTGTTCAACTTGTATTCTTCCCAATGGAAGTAAACTTTCTTCAAAACTCGTGTAGAGCTTCTTCGTAACTGGCAGGGAACCTGTTAGAGAAATAACACACCGGTGAGAGCACTAGTCACTGATCCTACCAGCTGAGTGTAGGCCTACAGCCTTGCTCAGATATTTATCAGCGAATTAAACTCTGTCATAGAGCAGATGGGCTCATCACCTAGGTCCGAATCAGGCTATGACAAGGAAAGACCAATAAACAGAGTACAGAACCCCAGTTGGCACCCCACTGAAAGATCCCACTATTGGACACTTTCCCCATCTCCCAACCCATCCCTAATCTCTCCAAATATCACCCCACTACACTATTCTCACTAGCAGAGCTAATTCTCCCTTCCCTACTCTATTCTCAACTAACAGAGCTAATCATCACTTCACTACTCTATTCTCAACTAGCAGAGCTAATTATTTCCTCACCATAGCTAGTGTTAACAAGGCTACTGCCTATTTTAATTAGGCCTAAATACACGATATGCAATACCTTATGCAACACCGCATCACTCCTGGATGGCATCTACAACTTGCCATAAAGACATATGTTATTTAATGTTAATTAAATCCAACACAGTAGATGCTCTCAGAATTCCTAGCAGCGGTACAGAAACACATCAACTCTAGTCAACTTTCTGGTCTACACTAACTGTAAACAAGTCAGGTTTTTGTCAAGAGCCTTGGAGTGTTCTAGTGAAGTCCTTTGATGTCAATACATCAGATGGTTCCAGGGGCAGACTATCCATTTCAGAATAAGTTCTTATCTCCCCTTTTTTTAATCAATGCAAAAGTGGTCCCCCTTGTTTCAACAACCAAAACAAGGTAGCCTGTTTTCGGCATTCTCCCAATCGGGTCACAATAACAAGCCTACATTTTCTGTCGTGAAGGGGCCTTTCAAAGACGACTGTATTGATTGATCTTACCGACTCCCCGTAGTAAACAACTTGTAGTTGCGAATCAAACTGTCCTTGGTATTTTTATCATCTGATTGTAAAATTACAGTGATTTCACGACACCACCCACACACACACACATTCCCCACTCATACACTCATTCACCCCCCCCCCCACACACACACACACATCCATCCACTCATGTACTCATCCCTCAATTACTCACAAATACTCATTCCCCCACCCACCCATGAACACATACATCTCCCATCTACCCACCCACACTCACACACCTCAACCACCCAGCCAAACACACATACCCCACCCTCACATACATCCTTTACCCACCCGCACATCCCACACTCAATCACAGCTCCCCCACCCATACAACACCCCCACCTCACACACATCCCCCATTCACATCCCCACCCACACATCCCTCACCCACACACATACACACACATCTCTCCACCCATCTCCCACCCACCCATACATCCCCCATCTACAAACACCCTCACCATCCACACATATATCCTCCACCCTTCCACACACACACTCACCCACACAACCCCCACCCACACACACGCATTCCCACACCCATCCCCCACACCCATCACAACCAACCCCCCACACCCATCACATATACATCCCTCAACCCACACATCCCTCACCCACCTACACATTCCCTGCCAACACAACCCCCCCCCCCCCTCCACCACCAACACCCACACACTTCCACCCATCCACCCAAATATCCCCCACCCACACACACCCCTCACCCCCAACCCACTACACATCCCCATTCACAACCCCTCCACACATAATACCCAACACACATATCCCCCACACACACATCCCTCACATACACACTCACACACATCCTCACATCTAGACACTTACATGATGCCTCACATAATCACTGAAACTAGTATGAACAAACACCCACACTTTACACACACACACATACACTGACGATTGTCGTGAGCATTCTCGCAAAAATTGGAGAAAAATTGTATATATACATTGTGTAGCGTAAAAATTAGTGATGCAATTCACCTCTCTCTCTCTCTCTCTCTCTCTCTCTCTCTCTCTCTCTCTCTCTCTCTCTCTCTCTCTCTCTCCTTACACACACAGACAGAGAGAGAGAGAGAGAGAGAGAGAGAGAGAGAGAGAGGCGCACAGACATGCACACACACGGTTCTAACGACACAATCTGGAGCTTTAGATGTATAAATTTAAGTGTTTTGTTCTGTTGGCAATCTAAAGATGACGATCTGATCTTTCCCTAAAAGTTGATGATAAATAATATTGTTCGTGTTTCCAGGGTTGTGCTGTGTCCATATGATCCTGTTTAGACTGTTTCCCTGTCTCTTAAGTTATGTTGTGTCAATGTATTCTGTAAGAAGCATGCACAGACATGTCCAACTGTCTCTTAAGTTGTGCTGAAATCACGTTGTCGTAGTGTTCCACCCAGCGTTGCCCTTTATTCAGCTTCCCCGTGGCTGGGCATGTTGCTGTGGGCGGCCATGCCGTCGTTGGTGCAGTTGTGGAAGTGTTCGGTTCATTCTTTAGTGGAGAGACTCCGGTCATGTGTTCGTATGGATCTAGTGTTCATGAAGGCTGTTGTTACTGAGATCATAACAATACAATCACATTATGCCTTCTAGTGTTTTACAGGGCGGTTGTTACTGAGATCACATCAATACAGTCACAATATGCCATCTAGTGTTCTACAGGGCGGTTGTTACCGAGATCAATACAGTCAAAGTATGCCTTCTAGTGTTATACATGGAAGCTGTTACTGAGATCACATCAACACAATCACATTATGTCTTCTAGTGTTCTACGGGGAAATTGTTACTGAGATCACATCAACACAATCACATTATGTCTTCTAGGGTGTGATTTGTTCTGCCAAGTGTTTCTTCTGCTCGGGTGACAGTTTCTGTGTTGCAGTTCTTATGTCTGCCCGTGGTGACTCCTGCGAAAGGAATACTGTACTATACTTTTATGTCACACGAACGCCGCCCGCACCATCCTCAGCTGCATCCATGGCCGAGTCACTAGAGTGTAGTGGAAGACACTTGCATGTCCACCTTGGGTCACCTTGGCGTGATAGGCAGATAGACGAATTCGAATTTGTCATTGCGATGTTTGGTAGTTTTGTTGACATTGAATCCATTAGTGGAGACATTACTTGTGTGTTGTCGTTTCTTGTGTGGTCAAGTGTGTTCCTTGTGAGACCACCTACCCCCAGATTTCTGTGGGGGTGGTGTGATTCGTAATCTATTGTATTGGTAAGATTGTTGCAAAGATTATTACTTGGATCGGTAAGAGGTAGATGGGTAGGTAGGCATGTGGGTGGGTGGGTAGGTGTGTGAATAGGTAGACTAGGAACTATGTAGTTACGGGGGTGGGGTAGGCAAGTAATGTAGGTAGGCAGACAATCAGGGAGAGGGTGGAGCGGAGAGGTAGATGAATGAATAGACTGACAGAGGTTCAGGCAGACAAATACAGAAATAGATATTACACGCGTTGACAGCCAACTCGGACAGTGAAGCGCTGCTGCTGCATGGACATTGCATCAATGCCGGGTGGGGTGAGGCCTGGGTGGCTACAAGACACGGGTAATGGACGGCAACATGTGGACAGCATCAGCAGCCGTGTGTGAGCGCATCTGCCGCTGCCAGCCATACAGTTTGACTCTGTGTTAAAAGCCGCCCTAAATTGAGTTTCCCGTGTGACCGGGAGAAGCCGCTGAAAGCTGGACTAAGTAGCGACTTGAGGCAAAGCGAATTTCCCGCTTTCAGAGACGCCCCCAAAATAAATGGGTGGGGGTCGAAGTGCCAGGGAAACGAATATTGAATGGAGTCAGAATGTTTCTTATAAGAAATAATGAAGTGATGTATTGGTGATGTTTCTTGTTTTGGCATATTATGTAGAAGCAGCATACGGTTTTCTTGTTCATTCCTTCCTGTGTGGCGGAGGCTCTCTGGCAGTGTCTGTGTGGAGTCGTGTCTATTAGAACATTACTTGTGGTCAT